>PNEQ01024914.1:0-55020 GCA_003012365.1 Medauroidea extradentata | reverse complement strand
ATTCAAAAGACCCATTTTCTCGAAGTCTACGATCTACTGTAGAAAAGTAAACATGGCTTGGACAAACACGCCCAGGAAATCGTTGTGAGCACAGGCGTCTTGCTGCATTTGCATTTGAACGGGCCTCACCAAAACACGTGCTTGGGTGTCGACCCTGTCGTACCAATCTCCAATCTTATGCGAGACGGCCAGGTTTTTTTTCTTCTTCGTTATTGTAAACAATGAAGTGTTTGTCGTAATTCTGCGTCATTTGACACGTTAACATACAAGCAATTCCTTGTTAGGAAAGTGACTGTTGTCTTAATGAGTTATTGCGCCCATTATGTACATTATTAGGACTGATTAATTAAAAAGATGTACTTTGTACCGGTTCGGTGATTCCTTGTTTAAAATATCATAACAATGTCCCCGTAAGCTTCATGATAGAGAACATGATACAAACTTGTCCGCAAAAGTGCACACCGAGCCAACAGCTCGTCTTTGCTAACAACTCTATCGAACATGTATAAAACAAATACAAACTAATGTGGCTGTAAACAAAAAATGTAGAACACAGCTAAAACAAAATAAAATAAATTATGCAGCAAAGGGTTACAAAGAAATAACAGTTGAAGTAAGTTAAAATTGCAAAAAGTAACGTTGACAGCAAATTGTCGACACTGGGACACGAACCTCGGACCGCAAGTTTACAAGGTTCTGACGCAGACACTGAGCCACAGAGACAGGTTGGATCGAAGGAACTCCTTTGAATACTCGTTCGTACGCGCCTGATGCGGACACACCGGATGTGACGTCATGGAAAATTGAAGGCGAATTTTCGGGCCTTTCCCGACCGTTTGGACCCTACATGTCCTATGTCGAATCACTTGTCTCGGAGTCCCCAGTGTCACAGTACTTGTGTACTGCTAAGCAAACTGTTGTAATCTACACGTAGGTCTAGTTACTTTTTAAAAATTGTTATACTACAATGCTGGAGGAAAAGAAAAGCCTCCAAATACGCGCATTTGACCTATAATAGACATGTTGGCGGGCTGGACTAACATGACGGCGAGCCACGTGGTATCAATAGTAGCAGTGTCTAGACTAGAGTGCTAGGTGGGAGGGGAGGGGAGGCACTCACCCTACATCATCTCGGCGCAACACGCTCAGGGCTAACTTACGACGCCAATCAGCCTCGCAGTCTGGCTCCTGAACAGTTTCCCTGCACGCGCGCCGACGACGGCAAGTTTCATTACAATCACCGAGTCGACAGTAACGGTCTACACCTGCTTTAACCTTCCGAAAATATCTACGCGAATCGCCTTGCGCCCGAGGAAAATAGCTTCACGCCTGTTTATTTTACTCTGGCCGCCTGGGGTGAGCGTATGTTGCGCGTTTGATGCCTAGAAGTGCGCAAATAGTAAGGATGATGCAGCATGAGTTATCTCGCCTAAGCGCAAGTCACTGAACTATCCTGCAGCCTTCTCGCCGACAACATGATTCTGTAAGACATCCAGTGTTGGCCCCGTAATTTTACGATGTGATATTAAAAATAAAGTAGTATTGTACGTGCCTGTACCTTTCAAAAGATTCTATGTGTAGATTTGTATAACTAAAAAGAACCACAACACACCAATGGACGACTTGAAAAGAGGCGGAGCTTCAGTCAGGTATCCATCTCCATGGATACCGCAGCCGAACATAACCATCATTTAGCTGTTTGGCTTCACATGTCCCGGATGAGATGTACGTCAAGAAAATTGATTATTTGTTTGGAATTTGCTGCTTTTTCATGTAAACATTAATCCTAGCGTATCTTAACCATGGAATTGAAACTAATATTTTTTACCCTTGCGGTGACGTCAGGGGGCGTGTAGCTCAAGTCGTCTATTTTCGCCATTCTCATGGGAGACAGGGCAGGGTATATAGGGTCACAGGTTGACACAACATTCAGTCATGTCACAGATGGAAAGACTGAACAATAGTTGAGTGTCCGACAAGTAAACAGTGATAGAAAAAAATTAATACCCGTTTTTTTATATCACTGTTTACAAATTGCATTTGACGCATAAAACAAATTTAGTGCAAATATGTTAAAGAACGCATACATTAAATTGGTTCTTCTAACAAACATTTTTGATTTATACTCTAATATTACGGATTAAAAACAAAGAATTTGTACGTCAGGTGTATAGCGCAACCATCTCAACTTATTCATATTGCGTCCGTCTTCTTTAATCTTGAAAATTCAGCACGCCTGTAGAACTTTGCTGTTCGGGCTTCTCAAAATAGCTAAAACGACTTTTTTTTATAACTTCGACAATACTACGTGAATTCGTATAGTCCAAAACAAGATGCATACGCTGGCCATTAACACCATAGGAACAAGACTACAACGGAAACCTTGCGCGCCACTTTAACGCGCTGCGAATAGAGGCGATATGCGTATCGTCCAGCATGTTACCCAGACGCTGTTCCCAAGCGTCAGCCATGGAAATTTGAAACAGGTACACGCTACCTTGCTCTCACTCGACCAGGATAGCCCAGGTATGGTCCATAAGCCGTGAATTATTGGACGCTTGTAAACTTTGCTCGGAATAATGTTCGGACGTCTCAAGCTAGAATCTTGCCCTCGTGACTCAAAGGTGGGCCACTTGAAAAAAAAAAAAAACTGCTGAAATTTGATATTAAAATTTAAACAATATATATATATATATATAATATATATTGTTTTTAAATAGCAGAGACCTTGTAGCCTACATCACTGTTAATTTTTATTTTGATACGTCGGTTTTTAGTGGCGTACATAATACCGAAACATGCACATTTTGACGTTTGAGTCCGTACCGTATGCAAAAACAATAATTGTTAGTCACAATTTATGTCTAAAATAAGAAAATAATATCTGGTACAAAAATAAAAATAAAATGAAAATTACTGTAGGCTGTGCCCTTACAGCGAGGGTCTCAAAAATATGACCGCTTTTACAGGGCTGGAACCCAGCGTGACGGCGCAACGCTAACACTGAACTACATATTCGGGAGGATCCGGGTTTGATTCTCGGCACCGGGGCTTTCGTAGTCACGGCCGATTCGTCTCGAGTTCCTGTTCTTGTGCAGAGTTGTGTGTAGCCATCTTTAATAAACCAGTTGGATTAAACGAGATCAGATATCGATAACTTTAACTTTGTTTGGCAGTTTTGTTTAAAATACTTTTTTTTGCCGCGATACATAATTTCTTCGCGAGAACTAATAATAATACAGTTTCGACTAAAAAGTCAATTAGCAAAAATTTCGTTCGTCACATAATTAGCTGAAACCACAATATTTACCGCCATGAATAAAATTCCAACATGGCGAACATTTTAAACCAAACTACCACACCGATTTTTGATATCTGCTCTCGTTTAAGCTTAAAAAATAATTATCGCGAAAAAAAAGTGGAAACAGGGGACCATGGCACTCAAGTGCGACAAAATCATAATTTTATATTTTTATTAAATATTGTTAGTTTTTTAGACGATACCTGTGAGTACATTTTACTCTTACGAAACAATTTTAGCTCACATAGTTTTCACATAATGGGGTGTCAAAGTCAAAATTTGCTATTTATGCTACTATGCAAATAGTGAAGACCAACCAACTGACCTACTTAAACAAAATAATTCACTGCGAAATTACATCCCTCGAACTACGCAATAAAACATTTCCACAACGTTATATTTTGAATTTAAAAAAATCGAAACGCAAAGAAAAAAACTGCCAATTCAGCAATTTTTTTAAAATACAAAAACAGTTCACGGGATTATTTCAAATGTTTTATTACGTAGTCCATTGTATGTTATTTCACTGTGAATTATTTCACGTACGTAAGTCAACTGGTTTTCACTACTTGCGTGGCAGCAGAACATGTCAATTTTGCGTAAGTCAACTGGTTTTCACTATTTGCATGGCAGCAGAACATGTAAATTTTGACTTTGACGCACCGTTATAAGAAAACTGCGCCAACCAAAATTGTTTCATGAGAGGAAACTGCACTCACAAGTATTGTCTACAAAACTAAACTACTTCATAAAAATATTAAATTATGACTTAATCGCGCTTGAACGCCCTCAAGATAGCTCGGTAGATAAATAAACGCTAAAACACCAACTGAAATCTGCCTTTTTTTGGACATGCAATATGTAAATACTATAAGCCTATTGGACAACTGTGTTTGCCAACTTCATGTGCAAACATTTACCAAGAATGATGCGTTTGTTCAACGTGATCTCTTGCGCCGCAAATAAATTTATCATATATACGTTACCGAGAAAATATTGCTCACAGAAAGTTGGCTAAATTCATTTTTTTTATTGGCTTCGTGAAACCTACTATTTTAAACCGATGTTTTTAGCGCTGAATTACCTTCTTGGGGCTGCAGCAAGAAGACGGGCAGTTCCGTGGACATGAAAGGGTGAGGAAGGGGTATAAAGAAGCGGGAGGGGGGAGGGGGTAAGAGGCTTGAGGCGACAGGTGAGGCAGGCGCGCCAGGAATGTCGGCCACAGGAAGTGAGCTCTGCTCTGCGCCGGAGACCCAGAACTGGAACTCCCTGCCCTCCCCGCGCCGACGTATAGCCTCCTACACGTGCCGCCTAGCTTCATATAGGCGGTGCGGGATAAAGTGAGCACTCAAAAAAGCACTACTTAAGTTCTATTTTCGGCCAATTCGTATCTTTCCGCGCGTAACGGCAGACGCCGGGAAATATATATCCTCTCTGAACACGTCACTTTGTGTTTGCGCGTGTCAGAAAAATTGTGCAGCCAGTATGAATCAATACATTTTGATAAAAAAAAAAGCATCAATTATATAAAATACAATTATGTAAAATTCGGCTGATTTTGTTTCAGTATGTTATTGAATTTAAATAGGAAAATAAACATAACTATATTGCGAAATTTCACTGCCAACCATACAAGTAGTAAGGCAACTATAGTTTATGTTGAATTATATGCAGTAACGGGCAGTGATATTTTTAAAGATTAAAATGTACGTCTACGATTACCCACGACGGGCAGCAAACTGTTTATTTCTTCCTTGTTTGCTTGTAGAGGGAAGGTCGAATACCGGTGTCTCAATCGTTTGTTCGCTACTTCAACTCACAGAAGCCAAACTGCTGTTTGGTTGTCACGGTGATTTCACGAATACAGTTTAATCTATCCATTCATTTAACTCGTCACGCTTTACTAACACCATATTGCTAAGTCAATATTCATTACCTTGATTCAAACATTTCTAATTTCTGCCGGCGACTCGGACGCAAACGTCTCCAAAATGTGCGGAACAAGAAAATCCAGTTACTAATCGTTGTTCTAATGCTAACACAGAAGAATTTATTATACGCAAAGTAACAAAACTGCCAGTACGTGGTTCGCGATAAGCTAAGCAATTTTGAACACCTTCTTGTCGAGAATAACAATTTAAAAATTAAAATGTATTCTGACCTCAAGACTTTTAACTTTTTGAGTATCGTACAGTTTACACTATAATTATTTAATTTAGGTTGCAAATATAATGTGACAGAAAACTATAAATTATTGAAAGGAAAGCATTGTATTAAATATAAAACTGTGTGTACATAATTTACCGTACAGTTATACATGTATACAGTTGTTATTATGAATTGTGTGGGAGATTGAGTTATACAGTATGAGGCAACTGTAAATAAAATTGAGAGTGTAGAACGAGGTGAAGAAACTCTCATATAGGTATGTACCTAAGGTTGCGTAGGTGGTTACTACTTGTAGCTTATGCATACCTCAACACCTAAATTCACAGTAGATTTTATAGTACTCTGGAGGCTGATGTTGATTGGAAAGACAGGAGAACTTGTTAACCTTACTGAACTAAACCGGATTGCAGTCATACCAATTATACTTACTGGTAGGAAAGTATGAACAAAATACACACGATAGAGTCTTGAAGTATTGGAAGAAATACTACTCTACAGACACAAATAAGCACACAAAATAATCCTTAGTAGAATTTCAGATGTAATGTAGACACTTTCCCTAAATTACACCAAACTATGAATGAAATTATATGCATAACTGACTGAGCAAAAATTAGAGTAGTTGAAAGACAGTAAATGAAAAATATATAAATGATTAAAATGCACTCCCATGCTTGCAATTCTGATTTTAGGTTCTGAAATATTTAATTCTGAAATAAATTTACTTCTGAAGTTCTAAATTCAATATGTCTTAAAATTGTAATTAATAAAATCGCCAATCAAAAAGAGAAGTTAAAGTTCCAGTTTAGTATTATGCTAGTGAACGTCGACTCAGAATAAAATTAATGTTCAAACTTCTCTCCCGATATTTTAATTAACTTATTAAATTGATTACAGTAATTAGCGTCTCCAAGTTACTGACGAAAATGCTCTGCTTCGGCTTTAAGACGAAAAATAATGTTTAGGACCACAGAGTAAGGGCCATTAGTACTTTCATTTTACGTTTTCCACTCCAAATATTCACAAAATTATCTTCACACATACTTTAAACAATAAATCCAATTTAGTGTACAGATTTCCAAAAGAGTTTATGTAAAAATACCAAGACTATATTGCGTAAAACGTATGGCGTAGCGTCGGTACTTATCTATCACCGACAAGACGAAGCCGATGACGCCGCCGATCTTGCTCACTCAAAATCTAATAAAAGATGCAAAACTAGGACCTCTTCTTTACTTGCCCTGTTTTCCTAAGTTTTACACTTTGAAATGGTGGTTTCAAATAGTAACCTAGCATTATGTTGCCGCCTGGGATCATCTGATATAAAATCAGTCATTACCGACGCGATCCGGGCATTTCAAAACAACCACCATTACCTTTTCTCCTCCCGCGTCACTACCAAAGATAAACGGGAAAAGAAACTAAAACAAACCTAATTGCTTTAAAGCAAAAATTATCATCCATAAAATAATAAAATAAATAATATCACGTACTTAAAACAATAAAAATTACGTTTTATCAATAAGTAAAATTTAAAAGAAATTAAATGAATGGAATTATTATTCTGCACTCGTTACAGCATTAACCACGGTTGCAGACATGCTCACTTTATATCCGGAATCACCTACATCGCTATTCAATTATTGTCCGCGCGCCAGCATATTTTTTTTTTTTTAATACAAATAATTTTTATTCTTTATTTTTATGAGCATGACATTGTAGCCTGCGATGTTTTTGAGTTTGGTGTACAGTTGGTTCTAGTGTAGTCCTTAAAACGGAAACATGCAAGCCATTACGCGAAAACTATGAGCGATAACAAAAATTCATAAGAGCCAAATTTAGTCACACATGGTGATGAAAATTGCGGTAGACTGCGCCCTTAAGTCTCGCACCCCACAGTGCATAGTGGCAAGGTTACAGCTGCAGCTTCGCGATTAAGTGAAGAGATGAAGAAATGAATAAGTGAAGGTTACCTCACTCACCACACGTTCTGAGCACGGAACTGCGAACACTGCGGTACTCACCTGAGGAACAAAAGAAAATCAATAATTAGTATCATTACTGCAATCAAAGACCAATTAAAAATATTTCATCTTAATCGATGATAAAACTAAACCAGTAGGCAGCCCATGAGTTTGACAAACTATTCACAGTAAACTAAACTCAAAAAGTTAACATGCTAGTTCACAACCAAAACACAATTCTAACTATCCACGGCCCAGGTGATGAAAATCACACAGGTTAAGAATGGTCGCAACGGCAGGGAAATGTTTGGTAGAAATATGGTAATTAGTTGGCGCTAGTAATTATTATTATTATTCAAGTTAAGTATTATTGTCTAAAATGAAGAGATTTTGGTCAGCGCTTAAGGCTATGATCCATCATTTCTACTGCTTTAACGATAATTAATTTTTTATCCTTAACGAGAGCAGGATATCGAAAACTCGTCGCACAGTTTTGTTACAAATTGTTTTTACTATTTTTCTAGACAAAGAAAATTGTATGGATTAGTTCATTACGGACAATAGGCCTACCCTTAATTGCTTAATTAGCTGAAATTGTGATCCCCGAGAATACCCGTCCCCACATACGAAAATCTGGTGACCGATCCCGCCGGGAATCGAACCCGGATCTCCTAGGTGGGAGGCAAAAGGTCTGACCACCGCGGCCTCTGTACTGTTTTCAACATAATCACAACGCAGATTGAGAAACGAGTACCAGTGGTCAAAAGTTGACACTGTTGAACGAGATTGTGGGTAGGGGCAGGGTGTATACAACACTGCAGTGTTACGATTCTTAACTGCTATCACAATATTTGATGCACCTTGTATTGGTACCACGCCCAAAATGTTTAAACAAACAAGGTTCAATATTCAGGCGGCAACTTTCTTCAGAGGACCTGGTGCTCCAGTACGAAAAATGCCTCAATCTGCGTGGTGGTTAAGTTGAAACGCAGCTGAAAGATATACGTACGTTTTGACAACACATTAACATATTTCTGCGAAGGTATGCACACGAATCAAATGTAGCCTACTGCATCAGAGAACGCGCCTACGAAAGTTCACAAAAGCTATTTTCTGTGAGTAATATTTTTTCCCCCCACAGGTACTAACTTCGAGAAAACTGTAATAGCCAACGAATTAATTTGTATACTATACTAGGAGTTAGTAAAGTTTTAGGAACAATAGAATTTTTTCTCCATTACGCACACAAACAATATTAGTTTAACGCTAATACGCGCCTACCAAAGCAAAAAAAAAAAAAAATGAACAAACCGTGCTTCGACCGACGTATTATATTTTACACGAAACCGCTTAACTTATTCATATAATCTTTCACTTGAAACTATGCTTGTTAGAAACCTCAAAAAAATCACAGTGGATAAAGACATTGCAGGTACAATCACATGCTCATAAAATTAAAGAATAAAAATTATTTGCATTTTTTTTTAATTTATTGAATTTTTTAAAATGTTTATTTTTAGTTTCAGCAATTTTTAAAACTACAAATAATTTTTATTCTTTAATTTCATGAGCATGTCTTTATCCACTGTGATTTTTTTGAGTTTGGTATATCAGTTGGTTTTAGTGTAGTCGTTAAAACGGAAACATGTAAAATATGACATTAACAAGCCATTGCGCGAAAACTATTAGAGATAAAAAAATTTCATAAGAGCCACATTTAGTCACATTTTGTGTCTAAAATAAGAAAAAAAATATCTGGTACAAATAAGAATAAAAAAAAAATGGTGATGAAAACTGCGGTAGACCGCGCCCTTAAGGCTCGGCTTCAGTCGCCATATTGAATTATATTATTTTTCGCTTTTTCGGAATTCTGAGAAGAAAAATGTTAAATCGGCGACCATACCACAAATTCAATTTACCTTGAGCTACAATACAAGCATGGCCATAGAACTAGCGATGTATAGTCAGGTCGCAATTTGTCGGGTAAATTATGCATATAAAAAAATTTACCACACACATTGAGGCGTAATTATATGATAACAGCTAAATCGCAAGGTCTGTACTGCAGCGAAAAGTAAATAGAATTTGAGGTATAATCGCATATTTAACTTGTTTTTACTAGAATTCCAAAAAAGCGAAAAATAATAAAATTCAATATGGCGACTGAAACCGAGCCTTAAGGCACCTACTGAACGTGTCTTTGTGTCAGTGGTGTCCCCATTTATTAATTATTTACGACTCTGCCATTTTAAGCGAGAGGTAGGAGAAAAATTTGCACACGTGTGGATACTCAAAGCATATAGTTATACACAGTCCAGATCCATCCAAGCGCGATCAGGCCTACTGGCCCTACGCTCAGCAGAGGCTGGGAATTTTACAAAGACGGATACAAATTTCACGTATACCCATTATAAAAAATTACGTGCGAGTACATTAACTCCCGAAAAAATTCAACGTACACGAAATCTTATTGGAAGATTTCATCCTTGTTAAACGACTGCTCTGATGTAGCTTCCCCAATTTTTTTACAGTAGGAAGATAAGTTCGTACCTGGACGGTCAGTGGACGGCGGGCGAGGCTAAACATAGAACTTTCCACCCACCCACCTCCACTTTTTTTTTCGAAGCGCGCTCCGCTTCCTTGTCGTTAATTGCCGCCTCTTCACGGCTGCCAACAGTCGACACATTTCCCTTATCTTTTATGTTTATGTTGTAAATCATCGTCTCTTGCACAAATGGGCATATGCCAAACTATATTCACTTGCAAACATGCCTCGAGATTAACTTAAAAAAGAATTATATGTAAAATTGCCCTAGTACGTTATTTAAATGTACACAAGTAAGATACATCTCGTATACAATACAGTGACAGGACTTGGGAGAGGAAGCGGCCTTTGTTACGGAACAATCAGGAAATCAGGCTGGCCGGAACAGGGAATAGAACCCAGAGCCTCCGATTTCGAGCCCAACGTGTTATTACCATACACAGAACGTAATTAATGGTATTAAAATGTTCTGCCACAGTTCTGCATAAGTTTATACGCATGCCGTAGGCCAAAGATACGCATTACTCTGAAAGACACAAAATAAAACAACTTCCCTCTAAAAATATGCAGTACTAGCAGTCCCCCGCGGCTTTGCTCCCGAGTATTATTCATAACTGATAATATTTATTTTAACTGAAAAAAACTTTGTACACTAGATTGGTACTTAAGTCATCAAGTGTTAGAATGACATATCTGCTAGTTAAGGTAACTCTGCAGCAGAATAAGTAGCTACAGTTGTCCACGTGAAAAGCAGTCTTAAGTTTGTCCCTGTCACAGCGACTTCACCTGGCCTTATTTATATCATTGCAAAGTAACCGTTGTGGGGTAGTTATAGACTCTTAAATGTAAGACGGTAATCGAATGAAAAACGTCTGCTTTACCCTGGGCATAATCATTGGTGACGGTGCCCTCTGTTGCATATTTTCAAAATATTCACTTGAAGTTTAATGCCATTAGAAACGGAATTGGTGCCCCAGCCTTAGGATTAGTGAGATAATATATTATGTGAGCTGCACAATCCATTTTACCCTTTTAAAAGACTACATGTAAATTACACTAATTAGATCTGTTATGCAATTTTTGTGTGTCAGAATTGAACGTTCGCACGCAGCTTTTAACGGAATTCGAGTCCAGGACCTCCCGGAAATCAGACTTTTTGTAATGATTTCTGTATATCTTGATGGGTTCGATAAAATATCGAAGATTTACGTGAAACACATTACAGGTCCCTTCACCTCCTAAAAGAGTGAATTTCTAAAAAAAACCCTTAAACCACGTTTTAGAATACTTTAGAATTTCTAAAAAAAACCCATTAACCACGTTTTAGAATACTTTATTGGTGTCTCGTGGACATTAAAAACGAGACAATTGCCAGCTGGGCTATATACGTAGGTTGCGAATTTCGAAAATATGTGAAATTCCTTTTCAGGCATTCTTAAACAAAAATCACGTCGCTATATAAAAATCAATGGAATCTATACACATTGATTGTGAATCGAAAACACTTTTTAACCTTTTTGCGGCCGAATTCTGAAATTATATTTTAATGGTATATGGGATGTTTACAAAGGTATCAATCTAAAGCAAAGAGCAGTTCGATTTCTCGAATGGTTCGAAAGATATAGAGAAATAATCGAAAACACACTTCAAAAAATCCTAAAACAATTTTTGGGTATTTACGTAAGCAATATTTTGAAGTGAATATCAAGTCTCTATCCCAAAGGGTTCATAGATATCGATAGTTAATCGGAAATCTTTTCACCCCATTAAATGATGAATTTCGAACTTAAATTGGCTAATATGCATTTTTATGAATGTCCTATTAAAGTAAAGATCACAATGATAGGCCGTCGGGTTCGAGCTCTATCGACGTTCCTTCGGAAATACATTTCACTCCATTAGAGGTCAAATTTCGAAAAATCCCTTCTTAGTGCTCGCCTACGACCTGAGGGGAACCCCCACAAAAAACTTCACGACTCTAGGTCCAGTGGTTTTTATGTATAGGATCACTGGCTCCACAAGAACCAACGTGAACTTGTAGTCTAAACTATAGCTGATTTCAAAATCTGTTTACTATTATTTTGGGTAATTATGTTACTAACTTATAAACAGACGATGGGAACGCTTTCCTGGCGCGGCAGTGACACAAAACACAAAACAAAAAAGGACACGAACAAGAGGAGAATGCGGTCAACTACACAAATGATAAACAGGTGATATGAGGATTTTCTACTCTCGTATTAAAATCAAACGATGACGCAACTATTCATCGTGCACTTTCCCAATTCCTGCCTGGGCCTTGCTGCTGATCGCCAGACCAAGCATTATAAATAACAAACGATGCGCCAGGAAAGAGACTCCATCTCCCATCTCCGGAACCGCGCGTGCAGCGCTCAGAAGCACAATGCACTTCAAGTGCAGCGAATGCAAGAGGCGATAAGGGCGACGAACAATGCGGCGGCTGCTGCCAACTTGGCCACTATCTACGCCCGTCGCTTCGCTATTCACACACGACGTCTGCCACCCCTTCCCGTCCTCGACACGACTGCACATCCCTATGACACGTCAGGTGTTCTGCTTGACTTCAGAGTTCTATTCTCAACCTGGGCCAGGTTATACAAATCAATGTTTGTATCACTGTCTGTAACAGGAAAATACATTTGTCTCAGGGAATGAGAATGAGGTGAGACTGGGTTGTGAGCAAATCCGCCGATCATGCTGGGAAACTAACCCATATATCTCTACCATAGCCACAACTATCAAACTACAGCACTAAAAATCCA
This sequence comes from Medauroidea extradentata, assembly GCA_003012365.1. Lineage (NCBI taxonomy): Eukaryota > Metazoa > Arthropoda > Insecta > Phasmatodea > Phasmatidae > Medauroidea > Medauroidea extradentata. Next base: position 42,258 of record PNEQ01024914.1, on the reverse strand, counting down.
CGATATAAAAATATAAGTATTTAATGGGCAGTGGGTGACTTTGCGTTAACAAAGCAACTCATTTCTCAACAAATTAAGACATTAACGGATTACTATTCACAAGTATATATTTAATGATTTCAAGCAAAGGAAAAGTTACTGCTACGCATCAGAAGTATCAAGTTTTAAGTCAAAACAGGACGTGACGTATGCAAATGTACAGAATCTTAATCCCTTAAGTGTATGTATCTGTTCATTAGCAAACAGAGTTCACCTGTTAATTACGTTATCTATACCGTATATTAAAATTGTGCACACGAGAGATATTTTGCGAGTCTTCTCGCAGGACTACGAACATAAAAACAACAAAATATAACCTGTATACACAGGTTCTTGTGCTTGTGACGAACAGGAAAAACAAAAAAGTGGGGCGGCCGGCGAGGTGGTTCGCGCCTGACGTCACCGCAAAATGTTACAATAGTTATTAAAGTGGGGAAAAAAGCAAAACTCCTCCGACCCCAAGGAGAAATCCCCTGGGCTGGCCTCCATACAGGAGAGCTTAATAAACGCCCCCCTGTATGGAGGCCACACCTAGTGAATTTTTTATTTCCGCCCAACCGTAGCTCATTTCGCGCTAACTTGAATCTTTCTGTCAATTATCAGTACTAATATATATATTACTAGTACTGAAAATTTCCAGTGGAAGTGCTGGGCCGCGAACCCAGAACCCCCCGACTTACAAGTCAACGACTCTACCACTGAGCTATAGATGGTAGAGTGAAGGAGAAGGGCATTCAAATCGAGCGTATGGCCTACAGGCCGCGTGCAAAAAAAAAAAACGCAGGAGGCTTTTATACATATTTTTTCACGGAAAGAAATTTTACACGAAAAAAAAACTTTACATCGATATGACTGTTGGTTAAGTAAGCACTTCTTAAATTAAAAATCCACGACTGATTATTTTAATATATTTTTACAAAACTTTGTGCAGTGCTGAAACCCCGCCGCCTATCACCGAGGGTGTGTGGGTGGTGAGATGGTAAATTTTTAAAATTTGTTTTTGCTTCAAAGAGTTGTACACGTTATTGATAAGGCATATATCATGCTAAAAATAAAAATATAACAAGTAAAAAACAAAGATTTCAAAGAACATAACACGTCTTTAAGCCTTTTTAACAATTGCTTCAACTGGGAAAGCACCGTATTTTTTTTTTCCATAAAATTTTATTTGCTGGTTCGGTCGAGTTGTTAACTATGCCATGTCCACTTTACTACGTATTTATGTAACCATATAATACGTTTAAAAAAATTACTATATTTCATACTGTGCCTCTGTGTCTCGGCAACTGTAATGTTTTAATGTTTGCACATAACTTAAATTAAACCACAATATGACATTCTGCAGTGTAACAAAGTATCTATCCGTGTATTGTGACGAACAGGATGACTTGCCACATTGTAATGCGTAATTGTCGCCGGTTATATGGTTGGCCATTAAAATGTGTGCTACACTCTACCGGGAGTTTGGGAACTATCACAGTCTTGACATATAAGTCGCTCGTGTGTGAACTATCGATATCACACCTCCCGCCCGTGGGCGCAAACAACGGATACCTAGCCACCGCGTTGCCAAGTTTACCAGCTGGCCGCAACAGAGCTGAGCTACGCTACGTGATTCCTCAGCGCCGCGCATTTAAATCCTACAATAGTCATTTGCCATCTCTAACGCAGTATTACGTTAAATAGAAAAATAAAAAATTCTCAATTAGAAATTTTATTTTTAAAGATACATTCATGGGCTTTGTTGGATTAATAATGACAAGTTTTCACACGAGTTTGCTGCGAACATAAATTCAGTATATACATTGCATGTAAGATACACATACAGTATTAGTTACGACCAAAAGTCATATACAGATCATCCATTATATATTCCTGCATACGATCATGGACCGAAAGATAAAAAAACAAGGACACATATTTTTACTGCTATCACCATACTCTTTACACTTCAATTTTAATTTCAATTAAATCCTAGAACTTTTGAAGCAAGCCTTTTATTCGTACTATCGCACAACTAAATTATTTTTCTGTGATAAATATTTAATACTCGGCGAAATAAGATACACAATTTTATTATATGAGATACTGAGTTGGAAATAAGTAAAAACAGATATTAAATTATTCCATACAGCCTCTTAATATACATTTTTTTTTGCAGATACGTCTTGCCGGGCGTTACCAGTATGTTTCAAACACGTCACACGTCGGGTACACAATTAACGCGCTTCAGAATTTTTTTACGGAAAAATTGAATTTACAATACTAAATATTAAACATATTTGAAACCACAAAATAATAATAAATAACAAGAATTACAATAAATTACAGCAAAATGAGTAAATAAATATTGAACAAAAACATTTGACTAACCAAACCTATTTTATTAATAATTCTGGTTTTGCAGTAAAATAAACAAAATAAATATTGAACAAAAACATTTGACTAACCAAACCTATTTTATTAATAATTCTGGTTTTGCAGTAAAATAAACAAACAGCTATTATAAATTATTATTTTTTAATTACTATAAACCATCTCAACCTTAGCTAGCCGCGTTACGAAGTTCAGCAAATGTACTACTTCATAATTTTGAGAACTAGAATATTATATTTTACTGTCTATTAATTAATATATTTAACTAGTGTAAGATTAAGCTTCAAAATTGTATCTAATTACCTTTTCATATTACTTTATAATAAGAAACAATTCACATACTCCACTGATAGAAATTCGTTACATTAACAGAAATTGGCATTTCGTAAAGAAATAATAACTTCCACATACCTTCCATCCATAAGGTAGTGTCTATCTGAAGACAATAAAATTGTTGGGGTAATGTTGATGATTACGAAATCGTCGTGTAGAAGCTGTAAAATCTGACTGTTTTCGCCATTATTAACTTTCCTAAAATTACATTTAAAGTGGTGGAATTTGTTAAAACAAAAGAGTGTAAACGTTTGGCCGCGATGAACTTGTAACTGCAGCATATGAGAGAGAGACTGTTTCTGTTTGTTACATAATTTAACATTAATATAAGTTTAGTGATACGGATGTTGATTCCGCCGATTGGTGTTAAATCTTCTGTTAAACCACTTTAGCAAATGTTAAATGTTTAACAGAGGTTGGCGAGCCCAAATATATAAGCTCTTAATTTTAACTGTTTCATGTTTCAGCGTTAACTACATGTTATTGTATAGAAAAAAACTTTTCGACGGTACTATGTGTTCTGAATATTTCAGCAAATATTGACGAAAACAACTACGTGCTTATATTAATAATTTGCACGTGTTAATAGTACCTAATTAGTTATTAAATACTTACAAAAAAAAGGGAACCAACATATCTGAATGCAATGCAAATACCTACATATCACTGGTAACATACCTTGACCAACTGCACTTCATTAACTTGAAACTTGATTGCTAGTGCAAAAAATTGAAAATTACGCGTACTATAAAATAAATTTTGCCCTTTCCTTTGGGATGATATTTAACGTTATGTACTTGATCGCATATTTCAGATTTACGATATACATTTTACGTAAAATGTTTTTACATACAAAATTTAAATTTAAAAAAAAAAAATAAGAATTGCATACTAGACGCATCCAATACGTTAAAATTATTATGCATTTCACCGATGGCTACATACTGTAAATTATGACAAAATCAAGCTTCCAACAACCGCTTTTTACAACAAAAAATTTACACATCTTTATGCACTAGGTATTTATTTATCTGTTTACTTATTTACACACGATCAAAATTCAGCACAACGGCCGGTTTACAATTTGACATGAGCAAACAGATTCACTAACGAAATACATACTTACCGAGGAAAAAAATATTTGTTTACATACATAAATTATTAAATATTAAAACACAATACGATAAATGCACAGAGAAAAAAATTACTCGCAATCACATATCAATACTTTCAGCCACTGTAATAGTTATTTTCTTGGTTAGATTATGTAAGTTAGGCCTATATGTTATGTTGTCTGTCAAACAACCTTCTTCAGTTTTGACGATTTTGGGATGTCAACAATATTAAGTCTATATATATTTTCGAAAACTGCTAAGGAACTTGTCATTTTCAAGTTGGGTGGCAGTTCGTTCCAGACTTTTCAAAATTACCACAAGTAAAACTTTTCCAGAATGTCACATTTTTGCGTAAACTGCACGCGGCAATTTTTGTGCCAAATCATATCAGTCCCTATGTCTTATAAAATGTACACATAATAACACATAATAATATTCAACGTTTATTTGTTTTTAAAGTAGGCCTAGTTATCAAGACCTAAATATATAAAAACAATTATTTGCCAAGTTATACTTTGAACAATTTCCTGTTCACTTAATACTTTGAAAATCCATCATTCTTTTGTAATTCAAAATGTACACTTGCATATTTAAAACAACCTGTAAGCATGGTTACAAATATAAATAGTTTCACAAAGCTTGATATAAATATCAAGTAGTTTGTTTATTTTATGTGGTACGAAATAGCCCAATACCAAACTGGATAGTGTTTTGAGTTACGAAATACTGCAAGGCAATATTCAGCTCTAGTTACAGTGCCTGCAAAGCTTACTTACGAAAATTCACGTTTAATTCTGCAATTTCCACGTAGGCCTGTAACTTCAAACAGTAGTTGCAGTTAGGTGCTTCATACCATATTTCATAAATTACTAATAAACGCGCAAAAATTACGCTAGTAGTAATTATGAACAGTTCGTTTATATCATATAAAAATATTATTATAGTACGTGTGCTTCACAATAAGAGAAAATAATTTTTCTTTCAAGTTTCCGACGGTATAAACACGCGCGCAATGCATCTTTCCAACTTCAAAATTTCGTCACATCACACGGTAGTTACACGTCATATTCATTACAACAGCGGAAAAATATTTTTAGTTTCAAAGTTAAAAATTCAGCTTCCAAGAACACAAAAAAGCGCCTACTTGGATAAGAAACACACTTGTCGCTTAAAAACAACAACACGCACGTCGCCATCTCGTAACAGCCCATACAAGAAAACCACAGATTGGTCTAAATTACGCCAATAAGAAACCGGGAACTAAATATATACCGAATTTTGTTATTGGTTCCTGTGCGTTCATTGTGACCAACTGCTGAATCCACAGTAACAACTGATTTTACGAATGTATATTCATTTGTAAATAAGGACAGAAATGTACACATAACATTGTCGAACGTCCCGAAATCCGTAAAATTTTCTTGTCCTCCGTAAAACCGTAAAACGTATGTACTTTCCGTACATTTTAAGGACAATCCGTAAAAGTTTGCAGGTATAGTCATGTAACTGAATTATTGTTGGAATGTTTGCGCTAGTGCGACGCGGTATTTGGGAGTTGGTTTTATGCCTTGTGTTGTAGTTATGGAGGGAGTATAGTTGAATTAGTTTAGATGCCAAGAACTGCGGAGTGTTGTTGAGAGTAATTGACTTTAGTTTTGTGCGTTCAAAACCGGTAGAGATGTATGTATGTATGTATGTATGTATGTATATATATATATGTGTGTGTGTGTGTGTGTGTGTAAACACATACATATATAAACATGCATATATATATATATACATACATACATACATACATACATATACATACATCCTACCGGTTGTGGTTGGGCTGGTAATATACCTTAGCCAACTGCATTCCCTTAAGCATTCTGAGCGGTTATAAATTAAAGTGAATTTTTAAAGTAAAAAAAAAAATCATAGTTTGAAGAGTGTGATATTTCCCTATACATACTGCACGTTTACTTTCGTCACAAAAAAAACTTGCAACTCGCTGCAATGCATTTCAATTCTGGTTATAGGGTACCGCCTTAAATACATCATCCATAATGGAAATAAGCCCGTGACTTATTTTTTCCAAAAATAAAGACTCAATAATTTTTGCAGTGTTACAAATTATAAATATTTATCTTTCATATACATTTAAGACTATTTTTATACTTTCGATAGTTTTTTTTAATATGTGTATATTGTGTAATAAAGTGCAGAAATCCACTGGTAGTCACTCAACTTCTACCTTTATAGGCATATTGGTGATTACAAACAGAAAAAATATTAGAACAATGTTACAGACAGAACAACTGAGGACGCTACAACCTGCGAGGAGGAGGAAGAAAGCAAAGTATTGCGTAGTGCATAATGCGAGGTATTCGCAAACTGTGAGTTGTCTGGTGTTAATAGACGAGGACTCGACGGTGGCCGGAGTAAAGGTCGCTTGTTTATTCCGCGCCACTGAACTATGTCATGTGTTTATCAGTGGAGTGCACGGCCCAGGGCCAGCGCCCCAGTAAATAGCATTTTAACAGAACGCGGGAGATAAATGTACGCTGAAAAATATATAACAAATACATATCATGGTAGCAAAAATACAATATACGAGCAGATGAATTTCGTAACACAACGAAACATACATGCAAAATAATAACAAACAGTTTGAACAAAACCACACAAATTAACTGCTAAAAATTCGTTGTTTTAAGACTTGTGTAAAGAGATGCCGGTGTGTATTATAGATTAATTGCAAACATACTCGATCTTAAAATAATTTTACTATTACAAAATCTCTCGCGCAAAGATTTACGGACGTAAAACTTATGTTTAAATCTAAAAGCGAGTGTGTCTGAAATTCGGTTATCATAGAGGCGAACCCTGGACCCTTGGCCCAGCAATGAAGAGATCTAACCAATGAGCCAAGTAAGTGGGAGACATAAAACGTGTTTCTATGCGTTCTTTTTTTTTTCGTAAGCTTCCATTTTAATGCTGATAATAATCTACCAGGAAACTATTCTTCCGTTACGTCGAGAAACTACTCCGTATCCTCCTCTTTCAATGCGTTCCGTTTTATTTTTAAGCAGTTTTGGTGTAGGATCCTTTTAAGCAGGACATCTCGCTAGATTGGTGCATGGCGTGGGTTTAACTATAGTTGATGGCGCAACTCCGCAAAACAGGATAGTAATGTAAACCCCCACCCCCCTACGCTCCACTCTTCCCAAGACTTCGTCCGCGTATGTGGTTTTTAAAAACGGAAGGGAAATGCAGTTATGAATACTATAACAGATAGCATCCCATGAAGTAGAGAGCACGCCCATTATCACTGCACCAACATTTGTTTTGCGGAGTTTAATGCTGGAGAGAACATTCAGTATTTATGGCATCGCGGCATTTCCTTTCTCTATTTTTGCGCTATTTTCTCGCGTTATTATGTCGTCGTAGATCAGGTAGCGGGAACATTGTTCCGCTTCGTTAGCAGCGATAACCGCTAAGCGAGCTCTACGGGCGATAGTCGCAATCGCACCATGTTTCTCGTCGTCTCTACGCCTAGTGGCCGTGTGATCTTGGTCACTAAGAGGGTAGGCCGGATTAAATTGTTTTAGCGGTTGCCAAGGGCAAGTATTGCTCAGAGTTTACGTGGCAGCTTTAACGTAAATGAAATATTTCCAAGGAATTTACAATTTGTCATTAAAACACCGGATACATAATTATTTATTTTCCTTGATCCAAAGGTAAAGAATAGCATTGCTGAAATATATCCAGTGCACGGCCGTAGAAGAACAGGTCTGGACACTCGTCTGGAAACTTGACCCCCTTGTTGTTTGGCTGTAGTTCACCTAGTTACCGGGAATATTGTGTTTTATTGGTGCTGCAGTTAGGGCAGTCGGACTCAAACTCCGCCCACTTTTTCCCCCCTCAGATAAACAATTTATCAAAACGTATTTTGTTTTATCAATTTATGAAATACTTTCTTCGCTCACAAATTTAAGAAAAGGCTCCAGCAATCTTTATTTACTTTATAAATTTAACTATGGAAAAAAGTGGGCGGAGTTTGAGTCCGACTGCCCGGATTACAGCGCCAAAAAGTACGACGACATTCTCGGTAACTTGGCGAACTGCAGCCAAACAACAAGGGGGTCAGGCAAAATACATTGGTAGATAGGCGAGTGTCCAGACATGTACTTCTACGACCGTGATCCAGTGACATGTCGGTCAAACAATAGTGCGAAAAATGAAACAACTTAATGCTTTGACTGTTACGTATTAATTCCTTAATTTCCGCATGCAGACATATATTGCACACACACCCTGACGCCGAAATTCCGTACGTCACAGCCTATTACTAGAGACCAGAAAAAAAAACACGTGTTCGCTGACTTGTAGATTAGCTTCCAAGAATATCTATGTACTCGAGCTCATTGGTTGCTCGCCGACACATTGCTACTACGTAATTAAGGGCTTGGGCCCGAGTTTCTCGGCTTTCGAGAGAATTATTTTTTTTTTTTTTAATCCATACGAGAGTCAATATCGTAAAATTGATTCGTAACTTTTTTGTAAATTGGTTTTACTACGCAATGTAATTTTTCGAGACAAAATGTATGAAGAGTATAGCTAATTTATCAGTTAAAAGGAAATTTCGTTAAATTAACTATTTAGCAACTATTTTGCAGTCTTCTGACTCGTCAAAATTAGAGCATGCAGTTTAAATCAGTCATAACAAAGTTACGAAGCGATTTAACGATATCGGATCCCATTTATGTTTTAGAAACAACTGTCGTTAAATGCGAAGAAATCGGGCCCATGACCTTAAGCTACTTTATTAGTGTCTAAGCCCCTTCCATGACGTGATAAATAAGGCCTTATTGTAAAAGTTACACTATCTTATAGTTTTAAACCAGAAGAAAACGCGTTTTCGTCCCTACCTATTCCTGCATCTAGGATAGCTGTTTATTGTGAAGTTTCTTTGTACTGACTTCCAAAAATTTGTACACTGCAAATGAAGTTTTAGCGTTACTGTACAGTTGTCACCCACTTTCGCAGCGTAAAATTAACTTACGAGACAAATGTAGAACCAGAAACGGGTATACACCTGTTGCGTTTTTTAAATGCTATTCCAAAGCAGACATCACTCATGTGCGATGAGCAGTTTTCGAATAATCTGGTAACGCCGAAGCTCTTCACTCCGAAAGGCGGCCTGGTCAGACGGCCACCTTAAAATAATAAAGGGAGGAGGAATGTTGGAAAAACGAGGTAAGATTCAAGGCCATTACCGGTATATTTAGAGCGATTTTGCATTTTTTAAGCAAAATTAATTTACCATCGAAAAATTCTTACATTATATTGTCACAAATATTTGTACCTACTTACTTTGGTAGCGATAAACCTCATGTTTTCAAGATTTTTAACCCTAGCATCACCAATTTTGTCAGGAAAATAATAAGCCAAAATCAATCAAATTTTTTTTTCCGCGAACGAAAGGTGCATTATTTGCAAAACGCACACACAGAATTGCGCATCATGTATAACCACTCTAGTATTGAATTTTTTCGAAGCATTCAGTTTGAAAGGTTTTGAATTTTCTGTATCAATGTGAAAAAAAAAAATATACTACCTACCTAACCTTTAATATTCTATTATACCCCTGATGTACAAATTCTTGGTTTTCAAATCGCAATATTTGTTTTAGAGTATTAATAAAAATGTTTATTTGTAGAACCAGTTAAATAGTATGATATTTTTGCCTCGCTGTTTACGAATTGCATGTTACAGATCATATACATTATATAGGTTCTTCAAGCAAACATTTTTATAGTGTTAAAGACCAAGAATGAGTACATCAGGGGTGTAGCAGATGTGTACAGACAGGCGTGTGAGGAGGTAATGAGCGTGTGGCAGGCGGAGGATGTGTGGCTGTCTCCCCTCACAACCTCCCCCTCACCCCCTTCAAGGGTGGTAGGTCAATCTGCGTAATGGACCCCGCAAGGCTCCCCCTTATCGCACGGAAGTGTCGTGGTGTAAAATTGAATTGACGTCGTGGGGGTGTGTCAGCAAGCCCAGCAAACTGTGTGCTTCGCCAAGATTTGATTCCGACCCTCTTCCTCCTCCGACATACGCCAGCAGCACAACCCTACCGTTTTATAGGTTTTTTTCCCTGTACGCCAGGGTGGGTTGCGGAGAGGAGGGCGCCGGCCTGTATAGTCTCGCACTCGGCTTATCGCTATCGGCGAACTGGTCTTGCAGCCGGTCAATCGCCGGAATCTGAGGCCGTTTCCAAAATCTCGACTGTTTCGGTTTTGCTACATCTTTCGAACGGGGAAACAGTCACTTAATAAAACTCTTAACACTGACTGGTAACAGACAACGCACAGCTTTAAGGGCGCGGCTACCGCAATTTTCATCACCATTTTTTTTATTCGTACCAGATATTTTTTTTTCTTATTTAAGACACAAAATGTGACTAAATTTGGCTCTTATGAAATTTTTTTTTATCTCTCATAGTTTTCGCATAATGGCTTGTTAAAGTCATATTTTGCATGTTTCCGTTTTAGGGACTACACTAAAACCACCTGATAAAAAAAATTACAGTGGATAAAGACATTACAGACTACAATGTCATGCTCATAAAAATAAAGAATAAAAATTATTTGTATTTAAAAAATGCTGAAAATAGAAATAAAAAACTTAAAAGTTCAATAAATTTTTTAATACAAATTATTTTAATTCTTTATTTTAATGAGCACGACATTGTAGCATGCAATGTCTTTATCCACTGTGATTTTTTTTAGTTTGGTATATTAGTTGGTTTTAGTGTAGTCCTTAAAACGAAAACACGCAAAAAACGACTTTAACAAGCCAATAGCCTACGCGAAAACTATGAGAGATAAAAAATTTCATAAGAGCCAAATTTAGTTACATTTTGTGTCTAAAATAAGCCAAAAAAATATCTGGTTACAATAAAAAATTTAAACAATGGTCCTGAAGATTGCGGTAGCCGCGCCCTTAAGGGACCTCCCTAGATAGGCTACGCCTGTTTGTGTGTGAGGCAGGAGCGATGAGCGCGCCACTAACCGACGTATGTAATGTATTATCGCCTCTCCACACAAGCTACTCAGCTGGCGTACAGTGCTTTACTATTATTATTTTTCCTATGGGACTTTAAGCGGTGACCACATTATTTTATTTGTGGGCAGCGTAGTTCTAAATCTAACGCTTGTACCTATAGTTAAGATTTTCAAATCCAGTTGTTATTTTCTCCAGGGCAATCTCCAAGATGCGTTTCTAAAGTAAGTTACTCAATTTATTTAATTACTAAACGAACACTTAATTAAACTATAGTAATTTATTTACAAGACGAAAGTCAAAATTCTAAAACATTAAACCTAGTATTTTGTCAGCAACTAAGTTCAGTATTATGTTATTCGCATATAACAGCATATACAATTCTATATTGCACATTAAAGTTCTGACCTGATAAATCAAAGGTCGTGGTTCGAATCCCGTCAGAAACTCGAACAATTATCAGTTGGTTGGTAGTTATATAAAATTACAGTAGTAAATATACCGCAAGATCTTTGAAGGAAATAAACGAAACTGTACAAAGTATTTTTTGTATCTTGCACTCGTAAAATTACAACAGTGGCCATATGTTTCTATAGCTGACGGGCAAGTGTAACTCGACACAAGCATCATGCACAAATAGTTATTCAGTGGCCTGATCACTTTACGAATACGATTGGTATTTTTACAGTGAAGAATTGCAAAACTACAAAAACAATGTGTTGAAAGGCAGTTATTATTATTATTATTATTATTATTACCTTCCTAACAAACATGAGTTATAAAATGCATCCTATAGGTACACGATTTACTAGCACGCATATTTACGAGACGTGTTTTAGGACCCGTATTTACATACATACATAAATATATATGTATGTTCTTGTTTCGATGTATACTAACTTCTACAGCACTGAGCACTTTGATACTATCATCATATACACACATACGTACAACCAACATAATGTCGCGAAATGCGTAATGTTTCGACATAATTTTCCCAAATCCTGAACCCCGATACAAGTTTCATCGTGTTGCCAGTTATGAATGCCGCTCGTTTTGCATTTGAAAGTGTTTACCTGGATTGACTGACTCCATCTCCATCAATTTCGGCTCGAAAGTTGTACGTCACAGCAAGGGGCAATATTTTATTTCTTTCGGGAGATTTATGTGGCATGAAAATATTGTTTGCGCTGCTGCTGCTGCTGCGTTTAATAATCAGGGCTAAATTCGAGATAACATTTCTGGTGTAAAATATTGACGTGTGGCGTAACGACAGCTGTTTGAAAGATATGTGGCCCCCGACATATTGTATTTAAATGCACAATGTATGGTTGGACGTTATTTGACAATATTTGGGTAGCAACGTTCCGCTGTGCAAATGAAATCCAAGCAATAGTGGTGTTAACAGTAACAGATAGGGGACATTTACTCCCTGTTTGGAAATTACACCTTAGCACGAGGAGGAACGGAGTGAGGTGAAAATGGATGTCACAAGGGACAAGTACAACCACCTCTAAGCCTACACATTTATTTGAAATATCATGTACATTTTTTTTAATCAAATATGATCAGAAATATTTTTTAAATATCATTACTTAACTAATTTTGTTGTTCCTTAAAAGCATTACTTTATAATGTCCCATACAATGCAATAAATCGAAAATATTGACCTGTACCGTCAAAATGGAAACATGACCCCATTCCTCCCCACCTACCCAAAGTTTAGATCCACCCTCAACGCCAATGGATAGCAAGGATTATATTCACTACCGAGATCCCATGTTATGTTAATTTACAAATAAGCAATGTTATACATGAATGGTAACGAAACACAACTCTATTATTAGTGTGTTAAAAAAATACAACTGTGTTTGTCAGTAATTTCCTCTTCCTCGCACAATTATTGAATTTTCACTTTCTCGTTCAACACACACAAAAAAAAAAAAGGTTTGTACTTTTACAAGGATAATCCTTGGAAACCCGTTTCCAAGAAAAATCTTTTGTAAAAATACATTTGTACTTGTAATTGAAGACAATACGGCTTGAATGATTCTATTTATTGCAGTCATGAAAAAAGACCTTCTTTGCACAGTAACAGTTACACAAATAAGTTTTACGTGTCGTTATTATAAAAAAATACAGGATTCACAGGGATTCGAACCTGCGTCCTTACATTGTTAACCACACCCTTTAACTTTATCCCTACACAAACTCAACTTACATTAACTTACCGTATGCTTATTCGTTTTTAAATATTCCGTTTAATTTTACAAATCCCGTGATTTTGGTTGACAAAAAAATTTTCCTGATTGTTCTTGCAAAGAAAACCCTTGTAGTGTAACCAAAATAATAATAACTTTACAACGGACATTTAAAAAGGTTTGTGGAGTACAGAGAAATTCATTAATTTTAAAAAAGTTAAATACTGAAGAAAAATCTGTAACAGTTAATTAATTTGTTCAACTTGGTATTTTAAAAAGTTCAACCACAGCTCCAACAAAAAACTGTAGAAATATACGAAAGTTGATCATGTGTTGTTGTCCTAGTTTTTTTATACAGCTAGCTTTTAATTTAACACCTGCAATACCCTACAATATTCAGGTTTGCCGTAATTCGATGTTTCGATCTTATAAACGTTTTCAAACACGGTAGGAATTGAACTGAAATGTAATATAGACAGGATCTGAACAGGAGACACTGTTGGTAAAAAAGAAGTAAATATAATTAATATTAATAACACTTGCCTACAATAAAATAATATTACGCTGCTTCTAAAGTTGAAATTTCTACGAAGCTAAATATAATTATTTTGCTTCAGTCACTGGCAAAAGTTTTGAAATAAGGACTTACTGTCTTTCCTTTGACGTAAATATAGGTTGCATAATATCCTTAATTGTAACTGCACGAACACATGACATTTGGCAACGGACAGGAATATGAAGTCGCTGAAATCGTTTGTACGTTTACACGTTTAGCCGCTCGCAAATGCCTGAAGTCGCATCCCCCAGTATATTTGTATATAAAATCAAACTTCGCCGACCGCGTCTTACAGCAATCTCTATTGTAATGGCCACTGACAGTTTTGCGATACTACTGAAATCTTATCAACAAGTAACAAAATAAAATTCGTTGTTATCAGAATTAGTTCATTTTTCGAACATAATATTGGCAACGTCCATTGCATGTATATAGACAGGGCCTACCACATTGCCAACCGTCATTCATATGCATCATACGGAAACCTCGCGAATTCATTTGAGAAGACAAGAGTCTACACAGGACTGTGGCGTCCATCCAGCCGGCTGGTCATGAAACGCGCGAAATATCCTGGTCTCTATACACCATTAACCTCGGAGTTGGCTCACTTCAATGGCTAGTAATGATGCTTCCCTTCCTAATGATTATATACATGCAAAATGCGCGTTATAATTTGGTAGTAGACTAAACTTCACTTTCCTGTACATGACAAAGCGTAATCTGCTATTCAATTGACCACGAACTTTTATGTGTTGTCATTTACGTGTGTTACGTCTTAACAGAGATTGGCCTCTCTACCGTGTAAGCATTCTCCGCGGCAAGTCACGACAATATCGCCCAGCGGGAGACGTCGAACGAGCCTATAGTCACTTGGAGTCTAGTCAGCTGTCAGAAAATAACGCGAATTTTGCATGTGTCGACATGATATACTCGCCTAGACAACATGCTACGTTAGACAACGCGTTTCTATTCAAGCAGTACTTCTTCTGAATGTGACACGTACTGATCTACACATATTATTTGTTGGGGAATTGGTATTCGAAAATGGTAAAACACCTTCGCCCAAAAGGTAACGTACAGAATAAAAAAAAACTCGCGAAAAAAAAGTTTGAAGAGTAACGCTCGTCGTCAAAAGACGGATACGGCCGAGAGGAGAAATGAAATAATACAGCGCACATCCGCGACGCGCAAAACAATAGGGGAAACTTGAATAACGCTTAAATTAACTAGTAATTGGAGTCCCTTGTACGAGTGGCAATTTCTGGCAGGAGCAGGCAGGGTAGGAGGGTCGCAACAGCTGCGACAACGGCGTGAAAGCGTAATAACATTTAATTAATGTTCGAGAAAGAAAATGCAGACAAGAAGTAATTACCGACCACCGTCGTCGGGGCGTCTCACTCTCTGGCTGAAGGGGAGGGGTTGTAGGAGGGTTGAGGAAGGGGAGGGGGGTGAAGGGCAGAGCCTCCCTCATCTGTTGAGCCGACGGACACATGGGCCGTGCCGACGCTGCATAGCGCGCCGGACAATCGGCCAATCATCGGCAGGCGGGACGCGCGATTATCCGTAATTAACAACGAGGCGCGCGCGTCATCGGGCTTTGTGGGAAAGGGGGGGGGGGGTGACGTGACTCTCCCTGAGACTCCATCACTTGGTCAATCTGCCTGCACCCCTCGTTCGTCATTTCGTGGCCCGGGTCAAGTTTGTTTACGTGGTATAAAATCATAATAAGAGATAATAGTTTATCGCGAGAAAACTTAACTGTTTGCTGGATTTCAACACACAACACACGTTCAGCTTACGAGACGATTACTGGCGTTAGCTTGTACTTGGGGCTGTTACGACTAAGCCAATAATGGTCTGTTGAAGTATATCACCGAATCATATATGTTGCAAGAAACTACAACCTTTTCAATGATGTGTTGGCACAAATATTTTCGCGATATATCATAATCTCTAATCATGCGTTAGTTGGGAAATTACTTTTAATAACAATAACGGCGATAGTGAAATAATAACATTAAAAGTACATTTGCTCCTCGATAAAGGAGAACCCCTTGGGGAAGCTGCGCCCTAGGCCCGGACCTAGTCGTTAATCCCACCCCGCTTATGGGACAGACTGTACCGCTGCAAGTGCGCATGCAACGCCCGTCGCGTCGCGGCAAAAGCTCACAAACCAGTATTGATGCTCTCGCTCCGGATCTGTCGCAGATCTATTTTCTACGCGCGGGTGTAATTCTGTGCCGTGCCTCGTGTGGCCACCGAGCCCATTACATGGATGTGCACTCGGAACAGAAACGGCACGATATGAGGGGGGGGGGCGGTAGAGGGAAATTCAACCTGTCGCCCAGTGCGAGTTCTATTGTTAGTCGCTTCCCAGACGGAGAGCCGTGGGCCGAGGGAGACGGTGTGAATGAGAGCAGGCTCGAAATAGCGCGCGCCAGTGACGTCACGCCAATCTCCGGAGCAAGGTCGGCCGACAGCTGTTTGCTCGGCTACTGACGTGGTGTCATTCATTACTTCGACACGGGGAGCCTAATTGCCGCCCACACGACGACAAGCACCCACACTTTACACTTCCTGCGCCACTGCAGTTGCTCTCAACTGTCCAGCAGAAACAAACCTAGGCTCCACGGGTTCGATCACCTGCTCTGGCCATCGGTTTTCCCACGGTTTCCTAAAATATCTTGTCAAAAAAAATTCAATGTGACGATTAATGCCGAGCCTTACACAGGAAATGGCTACCTTCGTTCCTAGATCCTGCCTTTGTGTAAAGTAACCGTCTCTAATAACCTCGCTGTCCACGAGACGTTTAGTTAAATAAAAAAATTATATTCCCGCACAAGCGTGGAATTACACAAAGCGGGTGCAATTTCAAAACATCGTGGATTTTCGCGCGGAATAAATGGCTGCAGGCAATATATGCTGAAAGCTTACTTTTTTTTTAAATAAAAATTTTTATACCTGCCATTGAAAATATTTTTTATAATATTTGTCTTTAGTGTCATGTTCTCTACCATTTATGAGTTATCGTTGAAAATTTTAATTCAGGCATTCATGTGAAAATAATATTCACCTTTTGTACGTCCACAATTTATACCCTCCATTAATTCTTACTGTGTTTGAGTTTATTATTAAATATTGCGGTGAACTCGTCTTGTCAAGTTGTCAGCATGGCATGAACGCAAAACAACGACATGTCCACAGCTGGCTGAACTTGCCGCTGTGATGTAGAATACTGAGGAATTTATGTGATACCAGCAGATTTTGAGTTGGTTGATCAGGCAACACTGAGCACAAGACCGTGCGTGAAGGCCATGCTCGGTATTTTTTTTTTTTTTACACTGGTGCAAAGAATTTGAACCATTTTTTTTTTCAAACAATGTTTTGAAAAAGTTCTTGACTGTTCCTAGTCATACAGTGGAATACGGTGTATATGCTCAACGCAAAATAATGCACATTTCACCAGCAAAAATATATTTTGACAAACTTTTGGCATGTTTTAAAAATAAGACTAGCAATACTTTAGGGGCAAATCTCTATAAAATTGTACGGTTTATTGACAAGAGTAAATTAGGGCATAAATTAACGCATATTGCACCAAAATAAAAAAAAACTAACAAGCATGGCCTCAAATAGTGGTACAAAATGTGGAAGACCACAGTAACCAGTTCGTGATTATTATCTTTGACAAGACGGTCTTCAAAAGTGATCCATTTAATGTGAAAAAATACATACTATAGAATCGCCCCTTCATTATTTATAAAATACCTGATGTTGATGACATGTAGAGTTCAGTAAACTTGAGTAAAGTTGTGTACAAACAAATTCATATTAAACTGTTTTGGAATTGTGAAATATTGTATTTACGGAAAATTTCGGCAGTAAAAATAAATCCACGCAAGCGGCATAGCCTGGAGGAAGGGGATCGCGATATATCTCCACCCCGTAACTTCCACGATATTTATAAAAAGAACCTTATCTGTCAGTACCTATGCAAGCAAAACTACAATGATTCCTAGGATACAAAACCAATGATTATTCTGTGTGGGAATATGTAAAATAATTACATTGCGGCAAAAATATCCCCCATACTCTCCCATCAGAAAAACAAATTCTGGCAATGCCCCTAAACCACATACACGATCAAAAACGAAGTTGAAAATACCTTCAATCGGAGTATCCGAAAACAGCAACGTAACACAAAATAAATGCAAATACGCCTTAGTCCTACGTCTGTATTCGACGAAGACTATAGTTGGTTCGCACCAACTTCAGATGCCGCAACAGACTCCGTGGGAAGCAGGCCAGCGCGGATATTTCACAACACCTCGAGTAATTCCTGGTCTCACGAGATGCGAAATCGCTGGAGTGGAACAGCGAGCCATGAGCAACGAGCCCCACTGGCCACTGCCTGGAACTAGAGGAATTTTCATACTCATATTGCCTGTGAGGCTATGCCATTCCCTCGTACATGTTTTTTTTTTGTCACAATTTATGTCTAAAATGAGAAAAAAAATACCAGGTACAAATCGTCATTGATTTTATGAAACCTCCTATGTGCCAAATGATAAAGTTTTTTTTTTTTTTTTTTTTTTTTTTTAAGTGTCTAGGATTGTATGAAATTAGTTTAAGGCTACGATCCATCATTTATACTGCTTTAACAATAGCTATTTCTTAAATCCTAAACGAGAGCAGATATATCGAAAACCTGTTGCATGGTTTTGTTAGAAACACACTGCAAATAATTTAAGGCTCGGTTTCAGTCGCCATATTGATTTGTATTATTTTTCGCTTTTCTGGAATTCTGAGATGAAAAATGCTAAATCGGCAACTATCCCGCAAATTCTATTTACCTTTAGCTACAATACAAGCATAGCAATAGAGCTAGTTATGGATGGTTAGGTCGCAATTTGTCGGGCAAATTATGAATGTAAAAAAATTTGCCACACACACGGCGTAATTATACGTTAACAGCTAAATGGCAAGGACTGTACTGTAGCGAAATTTAAATAGAAGTTGAGGTATAATCGCATATTTAACATTTTTCTTCTTAGAATTAAAAAAAAAACACAAAATAATAAAATTCAATATGGCGACTGAAACTGAGCCTTAACACTAAGGCGGCCGCCTGGTGAAGCGTGTTTGTGTGTGTGTGAGGCGGAAATCGATGAGGCATTACGAGTGACACTGGTCTGCACACGTGTTGTGATAATCGCCTCTACGGCCAGAGTTGTAAACGCGCGCGCAATGTTCCCGCCGTAACATTTTTACTGTGCGACTTTAAGCGGTGACCCTATCATATTATTGAACGCGTCACTAGCAAAGTCCAATGTACTTGTAGATCTCAATCTCGAAGAAACCAGTTACATTTTATATTTTGAGAAATAACCGCGTGAAAAGCCGATTTTAGCCATGTTTGAGGGCTTTAAAATAATGAATCTTGAAAGCCACACTCACAAGTAGTGTGAAGTGTGTTTTCTTTTCGTAGATAAGCATTGTGGACGCACGTTTACTGGTCTCTGAGAGAAAACGTAACTCCGAACACGCCGCACACAGTTCAAGCTCCAGCCAGGCGGCCGTCGTAACTATAGTTGGCTTACTACTTGTACGGTTAGCAGCGAAATTACCCAACATAGTTCTCTGTATTTTCCTATTTCAAATAGCACTATACCGAGCCAAAACCAACCGAAATCGATTTACTTGCGTATTATATAATAAACTTTTTTTTCAGCAAACTGTATAGGTTCCAACCTAAATTACGTTCCATCAAATGCCTTCAGAACTACTAAAAAAAATCCCTGACGTTCTGTGCACCTGAGAATATCGATTACATTTTTGTACTTTGTGTGTTTAAACTGTAAAGGTTTGGCGTGTCATATTTAAGTCACTGGATTTGCGTTGAATTTCGAAGTTGGGGGGGGGGGGGAGCAAACTGGCTCTAGATCTGTTACCGTAATTGTCGTCTGGCCAACACAGGTTATGACGACGCAAGGTCTTGCTTGTATACTGTTCCATGTTCCTTCAGGAAGCTTTGACTGACACACGATGTAATGTCTGAATGTTGTCACATTGGCATCTCAAGTACGATTACGTACCCACACATAAATAGTCCGTTTCGTCAGAACTGTCAAAGTTTACCGTAGTCACGTGACGAAAAGTATGCCTACAGGAAGTGCAACCGGTTGGCGCCAGCTGCCCTACCTCGAGTAGGCGCGATTCTACGGAGCACCCTGGAAGCCTAAGATAATGACGCAAATTGGCGCACCTCCAGTCGCAAAAGGAGCGCTCCGGCTGCCGGCCAGAGTACGTTGTTTTTCTTCCTCCCTCCAGGAAAGCGACGCGCCCACACACAGCGCTGAATATTTCTACGGGCGATGTTTAGGTAAGTCTTCGGCGGGCGAGGCTCCAACCAGCGACGGGATGTACGCCGGCGGACGAAACCATTTACAAAATACCTACTGCATAGCTTTACATAGTCCATTGTTTAATTATTATACGTAGGTTTTTTTTTAACTAGGCCTACCTCAAGCTATCGTTGACCTCGCGCAGTCACTAGAAAATAAAAGGCAGGCGAACACTCGGAAGAAGACTAACGTCCTGTTTTCCTGTTAGACAATTGTATAACTGGTGGGTACGATGCCGTAGTGAACCAAGTACATTTTCTTAAATGCCCGACAAATATGTTTTAATTCTGATAAGAACATTTCAGTTTAGTACTGGGATGAGTAACGTATTCTTTATTACATTAATTATCGTGTTGTCCTACACATACTTAATTTAGGATAAACATAAACAATTTTCAATGTTTTAAAAATAACAAATGGACTTGGTTAACTATCACATCAGATTGTACAAGGTCGACGATATATATGATTACTGCCGACTTCCTGAGAGGAGACGGCACATAAAGAAAGTTACTGGATCACGGTCACGAAAGTTGCAAACAATTTCACATATTAACGCCATGGATGTCTGAATAGGGACTTCTTACACTAATAATAATAAACCTTACTGCCAGCAGTTAGTTTTCCTACAGGATTCACTTTTAATGTAGCTCCGCTATGATATTTTCGCTTCCTATGTTTCTGTCGAACCTGTGTATGTTGCAGCATCACTCCTCTATGTCCGAATTGGCAAGACATATGCAATGACGAGGACTACGTTTACGAAACATACGCAACGCGTTAAAGTTTCTTCCAAATGCCTACCGGCATAAGCCGCCCCGGGATATACACCGGCAGGGTTGGCTATTCCTCCCTGCTAGCTAGTTGTACAGCAGACATCTAGATGAACTTTCAAAGCATCGACCAGAGGGCGTTAACAAGCACCGCCATTCATTTCCATCCCTCGGCGCATCAAAGGCACGTGCTGACTCCTAAACCGCGACTGATGGCAGCTTCCCAAGAGGATGGGAGCTACGCCCACCACGACCCGCACACCGTCACGAGACTTCCAGAGAAATATACAACCTGTAGATCCGTGACGCTTATGGCCGCCTGGGTGAACGTATTGTAACAACTTTGCTGTCCTGTGCGAAGCCAGGTTCGTTTGGGATGGAGGGTTTCGATAATTAAATTAAGTAATTAAATTAAATTTCTTAATATATTACAATGTCTATAAAACGCTCTGCATTAAGTATACAACACCTACGATTCACAATCTTTAAATAAACTTTTACAGATATTATATACATGCAATCTCCTAAAAATCTAATTTACTACCCTAGTTATTAATTAATAAATGTATCTCTCTCCAAGTCTTCCGATCGCATTGAGTATCTATTTAGAAATGTCCCGCAATACACAGCTACAGTCCAATATGTTCGTCCACGTTCCCACTCCAAGAGTGTCACCGCCGTCCACACTTGCGTAGTCTCTCCTCGATCTGCTTGACCCGCCTCGTTCCTCGCCGTCAAGTCAACCGCGAACACTCACAGGCTAAACGTCACAATCACTCTGTCGCTATACACAGTGACCCGGTATGTATAGTCGCCTGCAACGAAACCCACAATATTCTCCTAGCCGGCCGACAATGTTGGCCGTTGTAAGCTGAACTTTTCCCTGTGTTGCGGTAACATTTAGTCACGTCCGAGCTAAATGTCTGTCACGTAAATCAGGCCCGAGCGGCCAGCGACGACAAGGGAGGGTAGCGTAGGGAGGGGGGGGGGGCGCAGTCCGCCGCCGGGACTTCATGAAGAGAGCAGGGGAGGGGCTCGTCAGGTCGCTCAGCCCAATGTCGTCGAGAGCACTTACTCGTTACAGTATTTTGCACGTTCGAGGCCTAGGGGTGCAGGTGCAGAGACAAAACAACAATGAGCATACATGGCATGTACACCTGCATGAGGAAGTAGCCTGCCTGCTACTGAAAGTCGAAGCAGATCAGCATCACTGAGAACTGCCTTGCAACACACCTCCGATGTCCTATAGGTGTGGGTCCAGAGTGGGGTTACAGGAAACATGAGCCCCTTCCCGCACATACACCACAGTCAATCACATTTATATGAAATTGTCAAGTCAATAATTCCAAATGAAACAACCCACATCCATATTTTTTTTAAATTATTGATTCTATATAACTCATCTATTATTTCTTAAAGTTTTCTAAAGTATATATTTCCCCATCTCAAACGACAGATATAATATAGAGATATGTGCCACAAAATGGAAACATGCACCCCTCCTTCCAAGTTCCTTATGTCCCGACATGTTCCACTGTCCTCGCCGCTCCTACAAAGTAAACCATAAGGTAACAAAACACGGGAAATGCGGCACATTCAAGCCAATGGGCGCAAGTCATTGAATTGGAGTGTAGTCTTCTCGTCAATAGTTTGCCTCTATCAGACATTCAGTGACGGTCCCATACTTTAACGACGTAATATTACAGATAACGGGGTTCAACACGCTTACGTTTTGGCCATTTTCGGCTGCGAGGCAATAAACTTTAAATATTAGTGGAGAGACTGACACTGCTATAAACACGTGTAACAACTTTTGAATGTTATTCCTAAGCAGATATCACTCATGCACGTTGAGCAGTTTTCGAAAGAATGCTTCTACTCGCCGAAGCTCTGTACACCATGACGGAAAGAGCAGGCAGGCACCTTAAGGGGCTTCCCTATATAGGCTGTGTGTGTGAGGCAGCAGCGGTAACCGACGTGTGTAATGCATTATCGACGCTCCGCGCCAGCCACTCAGATGGCGTGCGGTGATTTATTATTATCCTTTTTACTAAAGAACTAAGATGACAACATAATTTTATTTGTGGGCAGCGTAGTTGAAAGTCTAACGTTTGTTTTTATAGTTATGTTTTTCGATTCTGATAGTTAATTTTCTAGATACGACAGAGTCTGAAAAAGCAATTTTTGGCCGTTTTAAGGGGCCAGAAAATAATGTTTTTAACGAACGTGCCGAATTTTTAAAACTATGGGGACATAGTTTGAAGTGTGTGTTGTTTTCGTATATATGCAGATATAATGTGCGTTAAATAGTTTCGTCAAAAAGATAATGGTCGTAACACGCTGCAGTGCATTTGAAGGGCAGGTAGGGTGGCCCCTTAACTCTCCTAGCATAAAACAGATTTATGTTTTTTCTTCACCGCCAAAACAATATGTTAGCACGAGCTTACGGATAGAAATAAAGGTTACCACGCGTCCAAGTACTGCATACCAAGCGGGCACAATCACGCCACGACCTTGGAGGGCGGCGGACGCAAATCGGCGAGAGGCGCGCGGTGTTCACGAGCCCCAGAGTCCGCCCCACGGGGGAAGGAAAATACGAGACTGGCGCGTCTCCATGGCAACGTACGTGTGCTGACGTCACGGCGGGGGTGTGCTCCCGCGCAAGAGCGGCGCATGTAACAATCGATAAGCGCTGCTGAGAACACGGCTGTCTGTCCCTCTCCACCGAGCCACTCCTCTGCCGCGGGTTCCGCTGCATTGCCCCCCCCCCTTCCCCTGCCTAGGCCCCATCTCTCCCCCTTCACCATTTTCCACGGCAACCACACCATCCTGCAATTCAAATGAAGCCAGCTGAATTCCCCATCCCGCTCCAGTGACCTTTTTTTGCCCTCCCACCCTGGATTTCTTTTTCCTTCCCCTACCACCTGACCTTTGTCGCTAGCAGAAACATAACAAGATTACCCAGCCCAAAATATTGGCGGACACTGTAGATACAACACCCAAAACATCAATTATTTATCTTTATTTTTCTGAACGTTTGGGAGGAAGCTAGATAGCGACGTTAACAAAAAAAATAAGGGGCTTTGATTTGTGGTGCTAAAATTTAACCTCTATCGCTGCGCACTTTCGGTAATGGAGAATCCCAGGTTTTGCTGTCATTTTTCAATTGCGTTACGGAGAAAGGTTAGCTACCCCGCGAAATTCAGCTGACCTCTGGCCAGTTACCTGCACAATATCCGCGACCACAATCAATGGGGAATTTTCAGTTTCGCAATTGTTTTACTGCGCCGCTCATTAAACAAAAAAACTACATTAAAAAAATTAACATGTTTCGCATCCCTACTAGAACGTATTGCTACACGACCCAGCTTTATCATAACACTAGATTACTGTTGATGTACTGTAAATTATTACGTAGAAAAAAAATTCTGAAATAGGCGGAAACTACACTTATAGTTTATTTACAACAGTGGAGTAGAACTTAAAATCGTTTGGATACAAACAGCAAATCCAAATGTTCACATGTCTTATTTTATAGCGACAATATGAACATACGTGGTTTGCGATCAACTGAGCATTTCTGAAGATCGTCTCGTTTTGTAGAAAAATATTAATTAAAAAATAATATCTATAGTGACCTCAAGTGTAAACTTTTCAATAAGGTACAATCTATACACACTGATTGTTACTTACAAGTTCCTTTGTACATATTAAAAAATTGCACGAAAATGTAAATTACCTGAAAAGAAAAAACGTAACTAAGGTTACATACATACACCAGTGGTGTCATTTAGGTGTGGCAGGGGGGGGGGGCACTGCCCCCCTCCTAGATTTAGAATTTTTTAAGTGTATAACACATATTTTTTGTATTGTGTTATTTAAATAATGCTAACTTAAGCACATAAAACTGAACTTTTGTTATTAAAATTTCTAATTATACATGCTGAATTAGTAAAAAAGATGCAACAAGGTCACTGTCACCGAAAAAAAAAAATCTTGCCCCTATCCCTCCCAAGAAAAACCTGAGACGACGCCTCTGACACACACACACACACACACACACACACACACACACACACAAATATATATAAATATAAATGTAAATAAATATATATATATAACAACACACGCCCATGTTGTGAATGCGAGCGCCAATATTAAAGGTTATGCGCCTCAGCTAATCTGTATAAAATTATGTAAAATTGGGATCGCGGCAATGAGTTACGTACGTATTATTTTGATGTGGTTTCTAAATACACGCTTAGCAATACAAAACTGATATTCCCTACAGAACTGCACACTGCGAAAAATCCTATACAAAAGATCGAAAAGACACACCGACCGACTAGGACCAGCTGTAAATTAACAAGTTTTTATACAAGAAAAGAATACCGACTGGCTTACAGACAAAAGAACAAGGTCACGAGATACGTCAATGTATGTATAAAATAGCATTGATTTTTCTCTTGTAATAAAATTAAAAAAAAACTTGATCTGAAATAAAAAATTTCCAAATTTCCTGCAACATTATAAAAAATGCAATGTGTCACTATTTATTCTTCAGTGTAAATTATTTCATTTACGTAGGTTTCTTTAGTGTAAAACTATTTAGTGCAAATTTGTACTTGTATTGGCACGCCTTTATAAAAACACTATGAAATCTCATTTATTACCGTAAAAAAGTCACAGTGTATGTATATGAAACAAATCATACCTCGTACAAATACAAACATTATTAACACAGTTAAATTCTTTTTGGTGAAATCCTCCCCCTCCCCCTTAAATGAGCAGTAGAAATAATGCCTTTATAGGAAAATGTATACATGCGCACACAGTAACTAGGCGCGATACAGAATTGTAAGACCCTGGTGGTTATGTCTGAAGATTTAGTGGCTTCATACACGATGTTGAAATATCACTAATATTTTGGTTTTATTTTGGCAGTTTTATCTAAAAAATATTAGTGTTTCTTCTAACACATTGGATATTAACCAATCTTAGTTATTAACCAATCTTAGTTATTAACCAATCTTAGTTTTACGCGCTGCCGTATAATTCATTTCAGGGTTCCGTAGACATATACAATTGATGAAGTTTTAAGGCTGTTGTCGACCGGTGTTTGAATAAGCCATTCTTTGCCACTTTGAGGGACGCGAAAATAATGTTTCTAATAAACATGCCAAATTGTTCTTTTTATTTTTAACTATAGAGACATAGCCTAGTGTGAAGTGTGTGTTCATTTCATGGATATACAAACATGACGCTCGTGAAATAGATTCGTCAAAAAGAACAGTCGTAACTCACTGCAAAGAATTTGGAAGTGCAGGTAGGGAGGCTCCTTCAGGCATGCTGACAAACACTGTACACTTCAGTCAATTTCATTTCGTCCCACTCGCTGCTTGCATTCGATAACACTACAGCGTGTCGGTACTGTAGTTTTATAACAATACAGTGCATTATCTCTTTTTTAAATAATACAATAATATTTCAGATTAACTTTTTTCTGCCAATAATTTTTGCTGTCATTGTTATATTTTCGTACGGAACATTTACTTTCGTTTCTACTTGTGGTAATTTTGTCTCCTGTTGATGTTAGCATAAACGAAGTGAAATATGTTGTACAAAAGAACAATTTCGAATACATATACCAGGGCATGGTTACTGCTATATTCCGGTTGTTACTGTTACAAAGGGCTTCATGAAGAATCACTGCATGTGGACCACCAAGGTCTAGGACAGCGTTTGGTACTACTGGAACGATACAGACAAATTATAACTAGCTCTATGCCAACCATCTGCTAGAAAAATACAGCGTATTATATGCACCCAACGTCACAACTGTAACACAACAAACTGCGCTGAATGCAGGCAAGAGCGGACAAATGAAAGTTGCTGGAATACAGTACATTGTTTCGCCGATGCGTCCGTCCCATCCTTCATCCCAACCCTAACTCAACGGTAATGCATGTTGCTGACTGGAAGGCGCAGCTTGCTAACAGATTTACAAGGATTAGGCAGCATTTACACGCATGCAAGATTAAATTTTGAACGAAACTTCTCACGCACATATAACGCAGAGAATGACACCCGGTATACAACTCTCTTAATACAAGCATAGGGAAGAAAATAGGAAAAGGTCAGAATTCGCCTGCAGCGACATTCAAAAAACAGAAAAATTACGACGACCGAAACCGAGAAACGAACTTGTGTCGTCCCGAATGCGAATTGAGCGTTTTTCCATTACTACTCCACATTATTAGGTGTGTTTATGTGTATGTAAGTTTACATATGTATACACACAAACGCATATATCCGCTACATAAAAATCTAATTGCACAGTTTCTGCGTTAGCCGAGACGCCAGGAGAGGCTTATTACAGCACGGATGACAGCTGGACTGAGGTCGATGACGTCCCCCGGACGAGAAGGGAACCTAGGGTGCAGAAGAAGCTGCCCGCGTGGGACGATGGGCGCGTAAGTGGTGGGCTGGGGCAGGGGCAGGGGTGGTAACGGACCAGCCAAGCTGACAAACTAGCACCGCCCCGCGCTGTCGTGCTCGAGCTATCAATATCCACGTAATACTTTTGTCGACTCCAGCTGACACGAGCGATCCATTTACTTTCGATCGCGACCGCAGCGAGTAGGCTCGTGTTGTCGCTCCGGTCCGACAGCGGTCAGAGAGGGGAGGGAGGTGTGGTGAATGGAGAGGGAAGGAGGGGATAGACAAATCCCACAGCTGGCATTATCTGATGAAAAAACACAGTGAAGCGATGCTGTTTCGCAAAACGACGATTTACTGCCGTCGACCGTGCAGCCCCGACGACCGGCCGGGCCGCCCACCTAGTCGGGGTCGCGCGTCAACTTTAACCTTTGACGGCGCGGGTCGGGAGGCGAGGCGTGTGCCCGGGAAACACAACTGCACGTCGCTGCAACAATGCAAGTCCGCAGGGAGGCGACACAGGCACGGAGAGGACGACAGGCACCCTGGTAGCGCGAGGGATAACGTGAGCCGAGGTAGAGAAACCCTCCAGTGACTACCCACAGACAAGAGAAACACGGTGCAGAGAAGTGCAGATAAAATAACAGATGTTATGAAGTACGCAAAGTACCAAAAACAAGACTGCATACAAAAACGCACCCTCTTTCAACACATGCTGATGGTTTCCGATGATAAAAGCTACCTACGATCCGTTTTTGAGCAGACAGAAAGAGTTTTTTTTATTACACTAGCATCAGTATTATAAGCATTAACTAATCCAATATTAAGATATGAAACAACCTTTCACAAAGTAATTTCATCTGAACTTACAACTATAGAACACAGGAAACCATTATCTAATACGCCTAACTACAGGCCTGCAAAATTCGCGTAATTACTTACTGACAGACTAGACTTTACTTCCTTGTACACTCCCGGAACGCTCGGGATTTGAACCTGCGTCCCTAATATAATATAATGGTCAGAAGAATGGTAGGCCTACTAAGGTATGTAAGGAGAAAAGAGAGGGCTAACTTCGTACAGTTCTGCCACACAGTGCGCGTACATTTTGCCACTAACATTTTCGTCTGCAATTAGGCCCAAGATTCTCGTGATATGATTAGATTAGGCAATTTCTGGACACGTGGACAGACGAGAATCACAATTTCCGCGTATAAGCAAGAGGTGTACCAAATAAACACTAAACAAACCAAAAGGTTACACTGCCGTACGAAACAAATGACGGTAAGATGAGAGGGTTTTACGGCCCTTTAAGAGGTCTTAGGAGTTAGTGGACCGGACGCGTGAGCCGTAGCGTGATACGGAAAGTAGTTTTTCTTGTGTAACTATTAAAAACGTTTCTAATGCGTTTATCTACGAAAAGAAGACACACTTCAAACGGTGTCCCTATACTTAAAAAAACGCCGTCCGCTTATAAAAAAACACGATTCCCAAGCTCCTCAAAAGTGCTATGAAATGGCTTTTACACGTTGTTGTAGCTGAGAAAATATCGATCCTAATTGCAAAACTAAGACATAGAAACCTGCATTGGTCATTACCACAAACTTTCCACAAATAAAACAAAAGGGCCATCGCTTTAAGTCACATTGGAAAACAAATTCTACGAAAACACTGCTAGCTAGTTCATTCCTTCGCGCCTATAGGCGATTAAGTGTTTCACGGACGTGTTATATTCGACTTATCGCCTTCGTTTCCGTGCCCCAAACGTAAAGAGAAAGCTACCGTCCACCAACTCTTAAGAGCCGATGAGGGTGAAGTGTTGCGAAGGGTTAAAACAGCATCCATGCTCGGCTTTGGGATTCTAACCCGGAACCTCTCACACCGTAGGCTGGAACCAACCCGACTACGCTACGGTGAAACAAATAAAAATAATGGATACACATATTAAAAAACAATTTAGAAGTTAACGATTTAAAATAAGACTGATGAAGACGGGGCAACGGGAGGATTCGCAAATACGCCGGCGGAGAACTGTTCTCAGAATTGTCCCACAGCGACGACAGCTTGGTTTATGTCAGCCGCAATGCAGGAGAGGGTGAAAAAGTAGGGTTGGGAGAGGGAGGGGAAGAATCCGGCTCTTACAAGGAAACTTGTTCTCTTCTTGCGGTCATCAAATTTGATTAACACGCGACAGTAGATGGGGGAGGTAGAGGGGAAGTTAGGAGGTTCCCGCAGGATAGCAGCTCGGCGCACGTCGGCGCTCGTAAAACAGCGATTAGCATAACAGTAAATAGTCCGTTAAACAGCGATCCTGGCGGCGTTTACGAGTAGCGCTGGCATGGCGCGGCGCGGGTCCCGCCGGCGAATTGTGCGGGGGTGCGAACTGCACCAGGTCTACGGGAGGGGTTGACGGGGGTGGGAGGCGAGAATTACGACGCAGCGAAGGGGCGGTAACCGGAAAGACAACAGCGCGAAACACCGCGAAGATAGGATGGCGTCGCTGAAACGCGGGGCGCGGTATTTACATTACAACGCTGTACAAGGCCGGGTCTCAGAGAAGTTGACAATGCCCTCGGCTGGCACTCATTCCAGAGTCCGCGGCGTCGCTTTCCTATACGTCGTTCGGGATAAAGTGAGCACTAAAGATTTAACCTTTGAAAAATATCACTAGCCGCTACTGCACATAATTCAACATTATCAACAGTTACCGTACGCTTTGTATGGTTGGCAGCGAATTACCGAATGTAGTTCTGTGTATTTTCCCCTTCAAATACAACAATACTGAAACAAAATCAACTGAAATCGGTATTTTGTGATTTATAATATTAATCAACTTATTTTATTAAACTATATCTGCTCCTAAAGACTGTACAATTTATCATACCCGCGTTAACATCAAGTGACGTGTCCAGAGACGTTAGACATTTTCCGTCGTTAGCTGTTACGCGCGAAAAGATACGAATTTGCTGGAAATAGAACTTAAGCAGATTTTTTTAGTGTTCATTTTACCCCAAACCGCCTATAACGACGTTCTGGGGGCCGATTAAATATCGCTTTTTATGGCCGCAACGCAAAATTCGTACCTGCGTCGCGTCTGGTTGCACTGTAGTGGAAATAATAAGAGTTCGTTGGACCAGGTGCATGAGCTGTGCTGTGATACAAAAATATTTTATTACCGTGTAACTATTAACCGTGTTTCCGATGCGTGTATCTATGGAAAGATGACACACTCCACGCTTGAAACTATGTCTCTATCGTTTAAAAAATACCGTCCTATTATTAAAAACAACATTGCCAGCTTCTCAAAACTAGTACAAAAAATAGGTTTTTAGGCATTGCTGTAGTCGGAAAAATATCAGCCTTAATCGTATAAAAAACATCATAGAGACCTACGTTGGACTTTACTTCATACTTTCCACAAATAAAATAACAGGTTCACAGCATTATGTCCCATTGAAAAAGACTTTCTACGAAAACACTGCACGCTAGTTTATTACTCTGCGCTTAGAGACTAAGCGGTGTTTATAACGCACGTACTGAAGTTGCCTTATCGCCTTCCCCGTTTCCGTGCATTAAACGAAATAAAACGCTAAGGTACAAATAACTCTTAAATATGCAGACATAGAAGTGCAAGAGGTCACTTGATGGGTACAATATGGTTGTAAATATGCACTGATCAAATCTTCAACGTAAGTACGTGTGCTTTGTTCGCGCATGCGCTGTTAAACAACGTGGCAGTGTATTCAGTTCGAACCAAGGGGTGCAAGACCAACGCTTACGGCCTATCTCTGTGTGTTACCAAACTGAACGGCGCTATATTGCAACCCATAACATGCGATGCCGTTTACCAATGTTTTTTTGTTGAACCCCCAACACCCCAGCCAAAGTACACAATTCCCTATCTTCTGCTGCAATATGTCAGCGTTCAATTAGGTCACGTAACAAAAAGCAGTGTAACAAGACTAGTTCATTTACAACGTCTTTGGTTCGAACTGAGACTAGAGGTGCGAGTGATGACCAGTTTTACTTTCTCTGCACCGGCTGTGTCGGTGCATATAACAGGTAGTTATATTTAACCGGGACCCAGGCTAGAACTGTCCTATTACACCCGAGATGTCGCCCACATTCTCCATCAAGGCCAGGGTAACTGTATGTAACAGGATTTTATTTAAATTATGGGAACAAATTGCAGGAAGTGATCTCTGAAAGGACAATGGACCGAAAAAATGACACATGAACATAGGCATGTAAAAGCCTGGATGCTACACGATAGTGCTACAACCCATTTCCACATCACCATGCAGAGACATCTTGACGCGCCGTCCCTGGTCGACATGGACATGATCGGACGAAGTACATGGCCTACCCGATCGCCAGACCTCAACCCTGCGGGAGCAGCGGAAAGATGGCGTGTATGCTTCGAGATCCTTGGAGTTCACTTTGTACACCCCATCCAACCGTGACTTCAAGCACGTCGTCCACTGCTTACTTTTGTACAGAAACTACGAGTTAAAAAATTGTCAATTACATTAAAACAATGCATTTCCGGACCTATGTTCACGTGTCTTTCTTTCTCTCTCTTTCTCTCTCTCTCTCTCTCTCTCTCTCTTCGTCCTTCCTGGGATCATCTCCCACAGTTTGACCCCATTACTCAAAATCACCCTGGATAGCACCGGACAAGATAAGGGGCTGACAAATAGCGGTTAGCCATCGGCGTGTCCGTTTCGATCGATACCACGTTCGTCTAGCGTGAAGTTAAACGCGTGTTGCTAAGATCTGTAATTTTCCTTGATCAAACGAACATGTTGCTGCGGCAGACGGTTTATTTGACCAGCCACTTGTTACTCCGCAAGCGAACTTTGACTGCCGTCTGTCGTTCTCCCAGTGCCTAACTACGTCAGCCCGCACTACGGTAATGGGAGATACTATTACTTTAAAGACCGTGTTTGTGCCCTTTTGTTTTCCGAGTGAACCGGACATTATAAAGCCTTTACTTATAAATAAATACACATTCAAAAACGATGACATTTAGTGAATTTATCTGGCACAGGTTAGCCTACCGAAACCTTTAAATAAAAAAATGCTTCTGTTTACCGTAACTAAAAAATTAATACCTAAATGTATTTATTTTTAGTCTTAAATTCTTCATGCACGAAGATTTTGTGTTAACATTTGAAAGAAATTGACCGCTATGATTTAGAAACGACGAGCAAAATTTCGTTTCCAAGCAGTTTAACCGATAAACATTTGCATACTTCTGCTTTGAAAAAATGCCAGCGCTAAACAGTAACAATTATAAAGAAAATCAGGGAGGCATTGCAATACAGCACATAGGGTTGGTTCATTTTTGATCTCACGAGTGAAAATAAATCCTATTGGCATTATTTACGAGATATAATTATCCTGATATTGTCAATAGTTGTTTAGTTAGCACCAACCAAATTTCACACATATAGTTTCAAAATTTAGAAACCAACCGAAAAATAAACGGTCTCAGAATTGCAAGAATATTCCCTGTTGATACGGCAAATACAGAAACGCTAAAGTCAGACTCGTGTAATAATTCTGTCTTTTGGCAGTTGTGTTGGAAGTCATATTTATTGCACACCGGACAAACAGAACAACGCTCTCTTCTTGTTCCGTTATTGAACGCTTCCAAGCTAAGTGGCGAAAACCTAACTCTGATGCCACCTGTCGGTGAAATAATTAACTACGTCAGTGCGCGTAGCGCTAGACGCCTTTCGCTAACGACTGTTGAATTTGAACGGCCAGGATTAAATCACTTTCTACTGGCGCCGTTATACAGGCAGTAAGTATGTCAATATTATCATAAATAAATATTTTAAAGTACTGTATGTTAAATACGGAGAGGTCGATTCCATTTGATGTTCTTCCAGTAATGTTGTATTTAAATATAAAATACACGGAACTACGTGCGATAATTCGCTGCCAACTGTATGAGCAGTAATGTAACTGTTGTCAATGTTGAATTATATGCAGCAATGGCTAGTGATTTTTTTTCAAAGGTTAAATCTTTAGTGCTCACTTTATTCCGAACGACCTATAGGCAGCTTTGTCCAAGGAAACAGCTTTGTGCCGTTCTGTGGTAATATTTTTTTTTTACACACTCGGCTGACTGTCGAACTGCACGTGGAAAAATTTGTTCACGTGACGAGTTACGTTAATCGTCAAAAATTATAATACTTACTTTTATCCCCCTACAGGCCGTGTACCAGTGCCACGATAGAAATTCCCTTGGAAGTATACACAGAATCTTGCTTGCCCGCGATTATGTAGCCAACTGCTGGAGAATTTCATGGAAAGCTTTGTAATCCGTCGTGTGCAATATTCCGTGAAAGATTTGCTAACCAATCGTGAAGGTGGTATGGCGCTCATTATGATAGGCGTATTTGTTACTTATGTTGACTGTTATGACACATTCGTGAAAAATTGCCGGTCGATGCAATGAAATCATGCGAAAATTACGACAGAACATTTGCGCTCGACGACAAAACAAAAAATTTAAAAAATTAGAAAAACCCTGACACATAGAACGATCTCACAAAAAGTAAATAATAATAATTATTATTATATTGCATAGGAGGACCGCTAAGTAAACAAAATATGCAGTTAAAAATAATCAAACCTGAAACAATAAATAGCTACAATAAAACTACGTATTTTGTTTCTATACATGTAACAATGCCATAACGCAAGCCCAAAACTTAAATTGCGCTACACGTAATTCCATTTTTGGGTTGACACGTAATTTTGTAGTTTCGGCGGTGCTGTTTTCCTCTGTTCTATTCAATTCCAAACAATATAGCCTATCAGTACCTAACAAACCTACATGAACACCAACACGATCTGTCTCGTTCATCTACGCGCGACCCACAATGATATACCTACGATGTTTTTGGCAGTTTCTTCAATTTCCTGAAAACTCTTGAGCAAGCAAGTATATTTCAACGATCGAGTGAGCGACCGAGATATTTTTGGTCAGCGCTCAACATCGAGGTCTTCAGCACTAGTGAGGGGTGACATGAGGTTAGTATGGAGCAGCATCGGAATGAAGGGGCTTGGCAACCGGGAGATCCCCGAGGAAACCCGCCGGCCAGCGGCATCGTCCGACACGATTCCCACATGCGAAAATCCGGGGACCGGCCTCGCCGGGAATCGAACCCGGATCGCCTTGGTGGGAGGCGAATGGCCTGGCCATTCGGCCACCCTTCGGCGATCGAAAGCACCAACTTCCCCCCCCCCCTACGCCCCTACCCAAACACATTTTTAATCCTTTATTATTATTTTTTCCATCTTATAAATGCAGAAAACGGTTTCCGTTGAAAGTGATATGAAATATGACTGAACTTTAAGTAATATACTTTAACACGTATATCCCTATCCTAGATGTGAAAGTGATATGAAATATGACTGAAATTTAAGTAATATACTTTAACACGTGTATCCCTATCCTAGATGTTCTCCCGGTTCCGTGGTAGTCGATGCCCTTAATTTTTCATAAATTTAAGTAAAATGTAACAATACTGCAAAATATATTCAAACAGAGATAATAAATTCAACTTGAATAAAGGTTGAACAGGTCTCGGAGAAACTTCCAACACACATTGTACAGAACATTGTATTATGGAACATGTCCCATAACGCCAAAAGGTGCAGTCTGCACAGAGAAACATACTGCGTGCAGCGATTTAACGAACTTCGCAACTTACTTGCACTGACTCAACCTATAAACAAAATTTAAGAAACTTTCATGAGCACGTCAGTTCCTCGGTTATTCTCTCAACGATATACCCTCGCTGGATGGAAACTGTTGCAGCGAGTGTTTCCTTCCCGCGAAGTACCTTTATGAAGGCACACGAACGTGCTGCCGACTTTATCTTCTTTGTTACAACATAAAGAGATACAGTAACTGCTTGCAGTCCAGTGCAGACGTGTTGCCAACTGCATCGCGATGCAACAGCTCAGCAGAGTCTTCAGCGTAGAGACGATGAAGCATGTGATACGCCTGCTCACCTCGCACATAGCGCTTTCCTCATGCAAAACACTACCGCCAGCCTCAGGCGGCTATCACAGCAAGGATAGGGTATGTAACCTTTCTCTACATTCAAGTCCACTCAGCGCCCAAAAAAAAAATTGCATTAAGAGGGCTATACACCGTACGTAGTTTCCCGCCTTTTATGCAGTGAAGCGATAAGGTTCAACTTTACACGTTAGGCGGTAACAGCATCGCTTCTATTCGCGGCGCGCCTAACTGTCGTGCAGTGTTTTCCTACTATTTTTTCCATTGGACTTAAAGCGGTTCCTTACAATTTTATTTGTGGAAAGTTTGTAGTAAAGGCCAACGCAAGCTTCGTAAAAAACAAATCCGGGTGGGGGTGGTATTTTTCCAGTTACAGCTGTCTAAAAACGCCGATTTTAGACATCTTGAGATGCCCCAAAAACATGTTTCTAATAAGCATGATGCATTTTTAGAATGATAGAATCCTAGTTTTAACCGTGCGTTATTTTCGTTGATAAACGTATTGTGAATAAGTTTAGCTGTTGCGGGTAGAAAAGAACAGGCGCGGCACACTACAACATCGTTCATACGTCATGTGCATAAGCCTATTAAGGGCGCGATCTACCACAATTTTCATCATCATTATTTTATTTTGCATTTGTACCAGATATTATTTTCTTATTTTAGACACAAAATGTTACTGAATTTGGCTCTCATGAAATTTTTTTATCTCGCATAGTTTTCGTCGCGTAGTGGCTTGTTAAAGTCATATTTTGCATGTTTCAGTTTTAACGACTACACTAAAACCACCTGATATATCAAACTCAAAAAAATCACAGTGGATAAAGACATTGCAGGCTACAATAGCATGCTCATAAAATTAAAGAATAAAATTTTTTTGTATTTAAAATATATACATATATTGAATTTTTTAAATTTTTATTTTCAGTTTCAGCATTTTTTTAATTCAAATAATTTTTGTTCCTTAGTTTTATGAGCATGTCATTGTAGCCTGCAATGTCTTTATCCACTGTGATTTTTTTGAGTTTGGTATATCAGTTGGTTTTAGTGTAGTCCTTAAAACGGAAAAATGCAAAATACGACTTTAGCAAGCCATTACGCGAAAACTATGAGAGATAAAAAAATTTCACAAGAGCCAAATTTAGTCACATTTTGTATCTGAAGTAAGAAAAAAACTGGTACAAATAAAAAATAAAAAAAAAATTGTGATGAAAATTGCGGCAGAACGCGCCCTTAAGGGTGTTCAAGTGCGATAAAATCATAATTATATATCTATACAAAATAGTGTTAGTTTTGTAGACGATAAATGTGAGTACAATTTCCTCTTACGAAACAATTTTATCTCGCATATTTATTTCATAACGGTGCGTCAAAGTCATAATTTGCATGTTCTGCTGCTATGCAAATAGTGAAAACCAGTTGACTTACGTAAGTGAAATAATTCAGAGTGAAATAACGTGCCATGAGATACGTAATAAAACATTAAGAAACATCCCGCGAACTAATTTCTATTAAAAAAAAAAAAGTAGAATTTTTGTTAACT
The DNA here is from genome assembly GCA_003012365.1 of Medauroidea extradentata. Classification (NCBI taxonomy): domain Eukaryota; kingdom Metazoa; phylum Arthropoda; class Insecta; order Phasmatodea; family Phasmatidae; genus Medauroidea; species Medauroidea extradentata. The sequence goes on along the minus strand of PNEQ01024914.1, from coordinate 5,389 downwards.
TTTTTGTTTGTAATTTTTTTAATCAAAATATGGCATTGTGAATGTTTAAATGTTTTAGTTCATAGCTCATGGGATGTAAGTTCACAATGAATTATTTCATTTAAGTAGACTGATTGGTTTTCACTATTTGCATGGCAGTGTAACAAGCGAATTTTGTCTTTGATGCACCGTTATGAAAAAACTACGACAACTAAAGTTGATTTGTAAGAGGAAACTAGACTCACAAGCATCGTCTACAAAACTAACGATATTTCATAAAAATATAAAATTATGATTTTCTCGCACTTGAACAGCCTTAATGTAGCGGCCTACCCTGGGCGCCGAGCGGTACGCAATGCTCCGGTCGTTAACAGATAATTTGAAAACTGCTCAACGCGAATAAGTAATATCTGCTTAGGAGTAGCATTTAAAGAACGTTATACCAATACCAATTTCAGGTTCACCACTAATCATTAAAGCATATTTTCTAGCGTGTGAAAATGGACGTTTAGCGGTACTTTTTACATATGAAAACCTACGTGGAGAACAATTTTAAGAGTGCGGTTGTGTACAATACAATGCAACAGTATCTTTAATTTTACGTCAGACAATGATAGGCTCAACAATTAATGTCATAGAGACGAGAAGACTGCAAGGCGGTCTAGTCACTTGCCATATGCTTGCCGGAAATTACATATACAAAAATCACATCCCCATAAAAATAATATTTCTGGAAGAAAGTGACTTTTCAAATAATTTGCATGCTTCAAATTAAAAAAAAAAATATTTCTGAACTGTAGATTGGATGTGTGCAAATAAAAAAGACTGAAGAGCATGCATGTAAAGGCGGTGTTTCTGAGCGCGAAGATACAGGTTCAAACATGAGTGCAACCACGTAGGTTTTTTCCCCCCAAAAAATTTCACGTTAGAGCTATTTATTCAAAATATATTTAATAAATACGTTTAGCGTCCAGAGTAAAATTGACTATTTAAATGATTTTTTACTTACAAATACAAGGCTATAGCTTATAACTTTTCAAACATATACATTGCATTTTTTTTCGAGAACAACCTTTGTAGTCTTACAAAGAATTTTTTTAGAAACTGGGTAAAAGTACAAAAAAATTACAGTGCAACGATACTTGAAATATTACGGTCAATGTTAAACGTTTTCAACTGTATGTAGCTACAAGTAAGATTAATTCTACTGCATGTGGGAAATATATTACGTTGTTTGGCAATATACATATTCTGCCTCTTGTTGCACTGGTAACTGCAAAGAGTTTAAACCGACCAATCACAAAACTATCGTGGATATAAAATTACATAAAGTTGACTTAAAGCCGAAATTGGTTTGGTTTTCATTTGAAAATTAAATTAAATGACTTCTACCTTTGCCAGGCTTAGTTAAAATTAATTTTACTACGGTCAAGTACTTATTAGACCTCCTATGCGATAGCAGAGCAACTAGTGACATAACCTTTCTTTGTGCCAAACCTTTCCATTAGAAAAATCTCCTCTTTTTCTAGCTAACCTGTAGTAGTATTAATCTTACTACAGATACGGACAGTTTGTATTTTCCCCTCTTGTACCGTTGCAGACGACGAAAACTGCGTCGGTGGAGTCAGACGTATATAACAGCGCAGACGCCGAAGTACACAGCCGCGACGGGTGTTGTGACGAGACGAGCTAAGGCAACGCGCGGTTACAGAACATTTAGAAATACAGACATGAAACATCCGGTAGGACGGCAAACTCAGTCACACACGCCAGAAAAATGGCTTCCCTGGCCAGCAACATGGCGGAAACACCTACCGCCAATCAGCGTAAGGCCACTGCAATACTAGCCGGCAGACAGGCCAATAAGAAACCTGCCGTAACATAAAGGAGTCAAACATACACGGGGCAGCCTCGGGCAGCCAATACGCGACGAAGTTCGCTCGCATCAAATAAGCCGGGACGTCATTTCACGTCTGTACTGCTATTTGGTTTGTGGCGTGGTGGTGTATCTACGCGATGGCTGTGTGCGCGGCATTGTCATCGGGCGCGGGCCAGCAGCAAATAAATGCAAATTAAATTCGCCGGGAAATTTCCCTGGAGCACGTGGGTGGCGACTGGGAAAAGACACCCCACCGCCCACCTAAACCAATAAAACATACAATGGTGCCATCAAGTCTAACTTGCCGCCAATTGACGTGTATTTTATGGCGGCAGATATGCAAGTGGAAAACTTTCACGCGAGCCAACCGGCAGCAACAACATGTAATTCATCTGAACGTTCCTACGTCCTCGGCGTCTGGAGAGGGAACACATTGTCGGAGGGGGGAAGGGAGGGGGCGCCGCCAACACACCCAACTTCTCGCGCGCTGCGAAAACTTTCTCGTCCGCCGACATAACAGTCCATGATTTACAATAAACCGACATCTTTATATTGTTATTTTTATACTTAACTTCTTTATGAGGAGAAAAAGCGACGGGGAAATCGGGTGATTTAAAGTTTTATTGTTGTACAGGATCGTCCGAGAAAGGGCGGGGAAGTACTTCAGGTGGAAAGACGGAACGAGTTTCGGCGGAAGACGTGATGGGTAGCGTTGCGAGAGGCGGGGTTACTGGAACTGCGTAGTCGTTTATGCTAACTCCGCTGCCTTGGAAACGAGAGAGGCAGAGGACAAGCGAACTCAAAGCATCCCCCCCCCCCTTTTTTTCACAAACCACAACAGATATCTTCCACGAAGGCTATTACAAGTCATCGTAACTACAGTAAGGTGAAAACGCTTGTATTCCCATGACGGATATCTGAGTGGTCGGTTAACTGCATCAAAGGCTGATAATAAAAATAAAATTTACTCTGTGATAATGAACTATGCGTAAATAAGGATTTCTCAATGTATCGACTACTAAGTGGGTCCAATTTAATCATATGTCAAACCATTGGCACAACAAAATCGTTCATGATTTCAAATAAAAACACTGGAAAGTAAAAAAAAAAAAAACCACTTGGCGAAAATCTTCTCAGAGGAGCAAATGGGATCACTTCGATGATTACGATACTCTCAAACATATTTCGGGAAACGTTACAGGATACGTATAGTATATTACCAAGCAATGAACAATGTAACATAATATGCCACATGGGCAGAAAATTTTACATCGTGGCTTGCAGAACATGAGATCAGCAAGCGAGCGGATGTTCGTGGAAATTAAACACAATACGCCAGCAGCTATAATTGCTCCCTTCACTAGTGACGCACCAAACTATGCTCACGCCCATAGCTCGTATTAAGCGGCGTTATTTCCACACAAACTTTTGGTTCACAATGAGCCATAACTGTTACCAAGAATCCCCTGATTTTTTCCCGATTTTCCTTGCAGGAAAAAAAATCTGATTTTCCACAAGACTTTTTGACATTTTACTACATATATTTTCAAATAAACTTAAAGCTGTCAAATCCTTTTAAATACTCATCGGTATGTGTTGTTCAGTCAGAAAACATTACAAAAATTCCGCGAAAATAACAACGAACCTGAATTTTTTACGAAATAAAAAAATGCAATAATGCACACAAAACTACAATATTTTCAATCCTGAAACTTTTATGACAGCTATAAATTAACTGGACGAAAAAATTCCCTGAAATTACCTTATATTTTCAGGCGGCTATAATTTCCCGGATAATTCAGATTTCTACATCTATGGCCTGCATGTGTCATGATAGGAAGGTTTAGGTACATAACACATGATTTGCAAAATGTTTATTTTATTTTTCGTGTACATCATAACAGTGAAGGCACTTAAATCGAGGCTTACAAAATGTCAATATTACTTGTTGATTTATACTTTGCGAATCAGCAACTGTACACGTGTAAGCTTATCTGAGTTGATCGTAAAACAAAATCCATACGAATTTATATCAGTAAAAGTATTTTGTTAAATTTTTTTAACTGCATTTACAGTTGCAGCATAAAGGCTTAGTTACAATGCGGCACAGTAACGTGTACACTTGCAGTTGCATAGGAAACAGGTGCACGACGTTAAACACTGTGTCATAAGCCTTACTGATATGTAAACCGCTCTAGGCGCACGATCGAAGTAGTACTGCAAAGCTTTGACAAGAATATATATATATATATATATATATATATATATATAAAAACAGAGCTCGGACCAGCTGAGAAACACTATGCAGATGACCCATCCAACCGCGTAGAGCGAGCTGGGAGAGTCTATTCCCGCTACACGATAAACTGAGCACTTTTTAAGACCATTTTGCCTAAAATAATAGAAAATTACTTTCATTGCAACCTTAGAAGCTGACTTTTGAGTTCTGTACAATCTAGGTCTATGCAGTATGTCCAGAGAAGATCGTATCATATGCACATCACGCGAATCCTGGACTAATTGGAGACGGAGATCTTGGTAGAAAAACGTTGTACGATGACATTTTATGTGCACAATGTGGCAACATAGTGCAGAAATCTTATATTGCGTTACAAATATATCTTACTTAACTTACCAATATTATTCTACCATCATATCGTTGGTATTTTGCCAAAAGGGCTAATATCACATTTTAAAACGTGTGATAGTTGCCATTTCGGTATACTGCTTAAAATGCCAATATAGCATTGCAAAAAAAATGTGATATTGGTCCTTTTGGCAATATACCAACGATATTATGAGCGGAGGGTCAAATTCTAAGCAGTCTAAAAATGATTCTGCGTTTACTCGTCGTAACATGCATAAAATAATACCAGGACGTGGAACGCTTGACAGGACTTCATCCATGCTGTGTTACCACATTGTGCAAGTAAAAAGTCGTACAACATTTTGCAACTAACATTTTCGTCTGCAGTGTAGCCCAGGTTTCGCGTAGTGTGCTTATCATAAGACCATTCTGGACCTTCTCCAAGTACACTTTGATCATCAGGGTGATTTGTTTATAATGAAAGTTGGAAGGAGAACTCAAATTATTTGAAAGTAAAAAAGTAACTAGGATTTCAAAAAAGGTCACTTCATTTCGAACCATCTGTAGTTCAATATCGACAGCGGGTAAGTACGACAGGGTCGTTGCATGAACAGATCAATGTAAGGAATCGGTTAGATTATGTTCAGAGGCGTAATTTGCGACAATTGGTACACAGATTCGCAATAATTCAGAAGAACAATTGGGTGGGTTAGTTGCCAAGTGGTGTAAGTCACAAAAAATCGAAAATGGACTTACACCACTATAAAATTGTCTGCATTTACCAAATGTTGTGCGTCCTAGTCCACTACAGTTTCCTACTGAATTACATATTAAATACTGTAATCCCTGAATTTTAACACAAATACAGACTTTAAATCCTCTCTCCTGAAATATTTACATTTTGGACTTAAGCCACTTGGCAACTAACCCCTCCCCCCCACCCC
>PNEQ01024908.1:0-63905 GCA_003012365.1 Medauroidea extradentata | reverse complement strand
ACTACTTACGGTCATCTAGCTGCTATGTGAAGACACTGGTGACGTGCTGTGAAGTGAGAATTATAAAGGAAATATATTTTAATATGAAGGATAAGAAAGGGGTGCTAAAGTTAGGAGAGGGGAGTGGAGGGGGTGTAGTAGTTTGAGCGGGTTATAACCCGAGTGACGGTGAGAGGGGAAAGTAGGGGGGAAATCATCATGTGACTAACAGCCAATTAAATTAAAGTACGTGATAGGGGAAGGGGGAGGGGGGATAAGTTAATATATACAAGTAAAAAGTGGTGGGGGGCTTCAGTGTGTCGATGGAGCTCGTCCGGGTAAGACGTGTCGGTAGTTGATTTAATTAAATGATTTTTATATAAAAAGTTTTTTATTAAATAATTTTTTATTAAAAAGATTTTATTAAAAAGTTTTTTTACAAAAAATAATTTTACTAACAAGATTTTTTATTAAAAATTTAATTTATTAAATACGTGTGAGGTTATAATGGAATGCGAAATCGAAAATTTTTGGAAGAAACACCAAGATGGCGGCCGGAAACAAGATGGTGCTCGGAAACAAAATGGAGGTAATATTTTTTCGGGATTTTTTGAAATTTTGAAATTTTTTGGAAAATTTTGAATTTTTTGAAATTTTTTGAAATTTTTGAAATTTTGGAAAATTTTGGTAATTTGACACTCAAGGTCAAGGTCAGGGTCAAGGTTAAAGGTCAAGGTCATCCAACATGGCGGCCGGGGACATGACGTCACAACATGGCGGAGGGGCTCCTCACTCGGTCGGGCTCCTCACACCGGCTCCATGTCCCAGAACCGGCCAAATCATACTACTCGCATCATTTGGATAATTCCTTGTTCATTTGTTTGTCGCAATATACTGTTTTAGTCATTATCTAGAAACTTACCTTTTGGCACTTAGCCCCTTATGAATGTTAAGTCTTCAATAGTGTTCCAGTGATATAGACGAATCACAAAAAAAAAGGCATATTTTCCTCCTTTTTGCTGCTTGCAAGTCGAATAAAAAAATCCTTAAACTGCTTTTTGGGTATGTACATAAGCAACGTTTAAAAGTGAAAACCGACTCTCTATCCCGAAGGATTTGAAATATATCTATAGTTAATCGGAAACACATTTAAGGTTTTTTCACGCCCTTAAATGATGAATTTCGAATAATCCTGAAATTGGCTAATATGAATTTTATGTATCCCATTAATGTAAAAATCACGATGAAAGGCCGTCGGGTTCGAGCTCTATCGACGTTTCTGCTGAAATGCATTTTACCCCTTTTCACCCCCTTAAAGATCTAATTTCGAAAAAATCCCTAATTTTTCTCACCTACAACCTGAAGGAAAACCACACAAAAAATTTCACGATGCTATGTCGAGTGGTTTAGGCTGCAGTTTGATATGTCAGTCAGTTAGTTAGTCAATCAGGGTTCTCTTTATATATATATATATATATTTATATATTTATTTATATACTTGTTGCTCAGAGTTAGTATATCAGAGCTGGCACCCACCGACCTAGTCAAACATCCTCTCAACATTATGTTTTCTTCTATTTTTCATCCAACATAATACTACCGTAACGAAAGCTAGGCATATGTGAAGACGCAAGTGGTAATGAGGTTGCATTAAACGAGGTTACTAGGGGCAACCGTACTAAACGTTTATGTTTTACCTACTCTCAGACATTCTGGTACTTTAACGAAACTATACGCAAGCTTATCGAAAACAGTATGGTTAAGAGTGAGAGATAGTATCTATCTTGAAAATTTTTTATTTCGTGTCATAACTTTTCTTGTGTGTATATATATGCAACTTTAACCTAACTACAAAATAGAATACGTATTAAGGGAATTTTAGACACCATAAATGTTTGTTTGTCGTTACTTTTGTTACTGATAGAATTGTCGTTAGAAAATTCCTATCACTTTCTTAACTACAATTCGATATGTAACAGCGGGAAATAAAGATTTATGGTGTCTAAAATTCCCAATATGTATTATATTCTGCAATTAATTTAAAGTTCCGTGAATATACCCAGAAGAAAAGTTATGACAAAATACAAACATTCAATATGGCGACTACACTCACTCTAAAGGTACCGACACAAAACGTTCCCTTAGAAAGTTATGAAATTCTACCATCAAGAACTTGTTATGATTCGTCATTCATTAATTTCAGTTGCATAATACGGACAGCAGCTTTGATTGAATCTGTGTAGTAATAATTAATTTGATTGCGATCACAAGTTATTTTTCTGAGAATACGTATAGTTGTCTAAACATAAACTACAAAGATTTTCTTGGTAAGGTGTGTATGTAACAACGGTAAAATTAAAATGTGGATGAAACGTTAGCGAGACATCCCATAGCCCAACGAAAACGACCGTCACGTATCCCACTTGTGAAACTCAGGAGCCACACAGATATATAATTTTGAAAAAAATAAATATTTCCTGACCTAACAATACATGAAAAGGATTTAGTTTTTTGGACATACTACACTGCGATAGAGATGACTGTCAAAGAAAACTAAAGATTATGAATAAACATAAATAAGCAGTGTGTGGTTTAGTCGATAGAATAAATACCCAACATAAAGTTCCATAGATGGAATCGGGTCAAATAAAATGAAGGACAAAAATATAAGAAAATCAAAATAAAAATCTACAGAAAAAACACAAGACACCGCCAAGGCAGACAACCCATGTTTGAGGTCAGCTTTGGCAAAGAGACATACATAAATAATGTGTAACCCACAAAATAAAAAATTTAAAAAAAAATACGACACAACTATGAGGCGAAACGAAACAAGTATTATTTCAGACACAAACAGAAAACCACATGCGACACAACGATGAGACAAATCAAAAACACACATTCAGACAAGAACAGGAAAACATCAGTCGTACTCGTGTTCCTGAACCCTGTGTGTCACTAACGGGAACAGATTTCGGTTTTATGTACTATATATACATATTTATTTATTTATTTATTTATATATATATATATATATGTTTATAGTACGGACTTTAAAAATTAAAGTAATGTGTACGTCTTTGTTGGACAATACTAGAAGATATCACGAGTTTATTCGTTACGATAACAACGTAAATTTTAACTTGACATGCGACCAGAGACTCGTCTCGTGTCACTTTATGAAGCTGCAAATATATTAAGAAACGTTTATTTAGCTGTCACGATTAATCAGATAGTAATGTTCGAATTTATAAAGGCATTTAGTAAACTTGTTACAATTTTCTACATTAATTTTTATCAACAAAGATTCGTTGTTTTACTATACCGATGATAATTTTATTTTATTACGTCGTCAAATTTTTCGTTTAAGTTCACGTAGAAACTTACATTATTTTTCAAACATTGATTTCAAAAGTGTACACATTTGTTCAAACGTAATATACGGAAAGAAAAATTAGAAATCTCCAACATAGTAGTTTCCCTGCTGATATTTTCAGTTTGGCCTGTAAGTTTTTAATTTTATTGGTGCAAAACATATTTTATCTAATTATGCAACAATAACAAAATCCACAAGAACAAAGCGAACGTTACTGAATCACGTAGGTAGCGTGTGTGCGTTGTTATCGTCTGAATTCATTATTTAATGTAATTTTGTTTAATTCATATTAATTAATAATAAACAGCATATGAGGAGGAAACATGAGGGCAAGACGTCTGCCGAACTTCGAGGGGTGCCATGAATAAAGACGTTCGACGAGGGAGGAACGATGGAATGCGAAGAGCAGTGTAAGCGGCATTACCTCGATAAAATTCTCAGGCTACGTTTACTACAGGCGACAAATAGAATATCGACCCCTTCGGTAATCTAACCTGGGTCGATAAAGTGAGGACAAGTACGCCAAAGCGGCCCTGTATCTCACAATATTCTGCCGTCCCAAGTAAACAGCAGTTTGTTATTACTATCAGTAATATTATTTGCTATTATTGCTGTTATTGTATTGCCGAACATTCCTTCTTAAAGTCTTCCATTCCAATACAATATATATTTGAAACAAAGATAAACAGAAACTAGTTTTATTTTAACAATAGTAAGTTATATTAAGAACAAGAGCCAAATTATTTTAGTCTACCTTAATAACGTGTGCTGGACACTCATTTTTACTAGTTAAACCCTTGACTTAGCCGTTACCCACCAACTATAACAGCTTAGAGATTCAAGCTAGTCAGTAATCAGCAGTATAATTTATTTTTAAGGGTATATTTGCGTCTGAAAGGTGCAGGCGTCCCGTCTGGAAATTACGTGGTGTGATGAACATTAGGGTATATGCACCTCCACCTTTCCAGAGTTCTGCTCGCTGGGCCGATGCTGCAGGAGGTGATACACGGCGATAGTCGAAGACAAATTATACTGCTCGGCATCGCCTTGTAGTTTGGATTACAGGGGCGTCGTGGCAGCATAGGTCAAAGGTCAACGTTCATTTACACGCCTGTGAGAAAGCAGGCGTGTAAAAAAAACTTTCCCAAATTACATAATTGCCACTGCTCACCCATAATAAGTCATCTGTGCAGCACAATCATCGTTGTTTACCCTGAACTATGTAAATCGGGCACTTAAATAATTTGGGCGTACATAATGTTTCCCCGGCTCGGCGTGGGCTACAAACGACCGCCAGCAATGTGTACACTGGTGGGAGATACCTTTGCGATTATTTAAACAGGTTTTTAGCGTCAACGGTTCCGCTTCCAGCGAATCATGTAATCGTATGATTCTGAGAAATTCAAGCAGCTTTCGTTCCGTGAACTATATCGTTTATTTTTATTGCATATTTAAATTCCGGTCAACTGAAGGATAAAATCGGTTTTAAATTAATGGTCATTGCGAAATTTGTGTGACAAAATTCACGGACACTTTAGTACACTATTAATTACAATGTGGTTTCATAATACTTCCGTAGACATGTGTTAAATTAATTTCTTTGAAATCACGTATTCGACCATTCAGTCATTAACACGCAGTTAGTCCAAAAGCATAGAGATGTTACCTCCAAGATCGAAACTAACGTAAATAAATTTTGTGCATTGCCAGGTATTAAACGCTAAGATATTTAATTACGTATGTAATGGTAAAGCTATATGCGTAAAAACGAAACAATTACGTCAGTGCTATTTTGTAGTATTCTTGTTTTATGACAGGTGAGATTCCTAAAGTTGTTACACGCTACACTTATATTTATCTTAAACTAAAAGCCACGCACTTAACATGCCTTACAAGACATACAAACCTAAAATTTCAGAAAGAGAAATACAGACGAACCAAACTAGTGATAAATTACCTACAGTAACAGAGGTACTAGCTATAAAAACTTCCGCTGTTAGTATTCGTATTCACCATCAGAACCTACATGTTTACAAAGCATTTCTTTTCTTGACGCTGTCAAAAATTACGTTAGCAGCTCTCTCCCATTAAGGTAAATCTTTGCTAGTCTGATCCACTTACAAAGACTGAAAAAATAAATTATGCACCCAAAACAGAAATTGCTCAAAAATACAAAAAAAAAAATATATGTTGTGGCAGCTACAAAGAATTTCATTGGTTTTTACCCTGCAAAACTTATGTTGTAGTCGCCCCAAAAACATTTTGACACCACTAAAACATTGTGGCCACCTCTAATTTATTTTGTGGTTACTACAAATTCTTTGTACAGGGAAGACTTACTACAGCATTTTTCTTTCATTGAGGACTTTGGAACATTAGTAAGCACACATGCTTGCAATCTTCGTTGGTAGAAATAACTAGAGTTGCAATGAATCTGTGACGTCTACAAGAACTGTCAACATAATGTAAGTCTCGCTGATGTATTCGACAGCATTATCATAAGCTGATATAGTTTTATGATAACAGCATTGTGAGGCTTTAATATGTCAGATTGTCCTATTTTGATAGTGACATAGAATATTCAGGAGTACAGAAGTGAACTAGTAGGTAGGATGGTAAACCCTCACACACGCAAGCAAAATGGCTACGCTGGCCAGCAACATGTCAGAAACTCCTACCACCAATCAGCGTGAGGCGTTTGCCCTGCTAACGGCTGCCAGGCATATAGGAACCCAGCCGTAACATGAGTAAAGAGGTATTGGTTAGCGCTTAGCTTCGAGGTGTTGGTTCGAGATGATGGGTGACATGAGGTGAGTATGGAGCAGGGTCAGAATGAATGGGCGGGGGAAACAGGAGATCCCCGAGAAAACACCGGCCAATTTCATCGTCCGGCACGATTCCCACATGAGAAAATCCGGGGACTGACCCCGTCGGGAATCGAACCCGGATCGCCTAGGTGAGAGACGAGAGGTCTGACCCCTCGACCACAGCAGCCAAACAGACAAAGGGGTTGGCATCAACAACCTTGGACACCAAATAAGCGGCGAAAATCACCCGTATAAAATGAGTCGTCACGTTATTTCACGTCTGTATTCCTGTCTGGTACGTTTTATGATCAACAATGTTGAATTTGCTGACGTCACAGTGGTCCGATGTAAACACCAGTGGGTACGAGAAGCACCCAAACATGTCTTGATATTCCGGTTTTTGTCCGAGACAGAACACAGCAAGGAATGTGGTTTTGTTTTGAACCATGTAAAACTTACAGTGGATATTTTTTTGTAAATAGTAATTGTAAAATGTAAATGAAATTACGAAGTTATGCGAATACTAGTTGCAAATTTGTTTTGCTCAATATCGAACATCCAGCGAAGAGAGAGTTAAGAGGTTTTTGGTCAACAATCAACATCTAGGTATTTAGCGCTGGTGAGGGGTTAGATGATGTGTGAATGGAGCATCGCAGGATTGAATAATCGGGGGAAACGGGAGCCATCGAAGAAAACAATAAAGGTTTTTGATGATAGTGAGACTTAATTATGTTTAAAAATTACATTTTGTAGCAAAGTCAAATAATGTTTGCCAATAACATTTTCATGTTTTTAATTTTTGCTCTGGTGTATGAGTTAGGTGCCCAACTTGGAATTATACGCAATTACCCATTGAGTTAAAAATTTATAAAATAACATATTTTACTTTGTGTTTATTTTGGGAGCAGTTTTTCGGTACACTGGTGATAAAACCAAGGCAGCTTACATCCGACACAATCACAAGATCTTAGTATACATGTTGACAATATCTTACTATCACCTGTGACCCAGAAATATCGCAGGTTGAACGACCAGCCGGCTGGACTGCACAGTCCTGTATATGTCCTCAGATACTTGTACATTGTCATCTGTTACAATGAATGGATAGTTGTACATGTGACAAGGTAGTGGTGGAGTCAGTCAGTAGTTTTATAAAGGTTTACTACAGGTTCCGAACCCTCAAAGAATTTAATAAAGAGTGGCTCTATCAGGGAAGTAACTACTACTTACTGCATTTTGAGATCTAACCTCGCTTCTAATGAATTCGCAAAATTTCCGGGTTTCTAATTATAATTTCTACAAGGTAGTCAGAGAACATTATTTGTGTCCAATTTTATCAGATACTCATATAAATTGACAATACAGCATTATTTTATGGAAATCAACATTAAGTAACATGTAACGAGTAACTGCGCTGAGAAAATATTTCGTGGCAGCTACAAAATATTTTGTAGGTATTTACCCTGCAAAATTTACTTTTGTGGTCAGCACTAAAATACTGTGGCCACCACACAAACATTTTGTTGACGCCACTAAAATATTGTGGCCACCACAAACTTATTTTGTTGACGTCACTAAAATATTGTTTCCACCACAAACATATTTTGTTGACTCCACTAAAATATTGTGACCACCACAAATTTATTTTGTGGTTACTACAAAAATTTTTTTAGCAGAGAAGACATCCTACAAAAATTTTCTTTCGGTGTGTCAACTCATACTAGTCGACAAGACTTCCATAGGAATGGCGGCTGGTGATTTGTGCCAGGCAGAGCTGAAATTGTCGAGTGAGAGTGAGATTTTGGTCAGCGCAACATCGAGGTCTTCAGCGCTGGTGAAGGAAACGGAAGATCCCCGAGAAAACCCGCCGACCAGCGGCATCGTCCAGCACGTTCCCACATGCGAACATCCCGGGACCGACCTCGCTGGGAATCGAGCCCGGATCGCCTTGGTGGGAGGCGAATGGTCTGACCACTCGACCTGCAGTTGTCGAGAGCTGTACAGTGTTGTGTGCTAGTTGACGCACAGTAACATACACACTGGCGTGCCGCGGTAGCCGAGTGGCCAGACCATTCGCCTCCCACCAAGGCGATCCTGGTTCGATTCCCAACGAGGTCGGTCCCGGGATTTTCACATGTGGGGACCGTGCCGGCGATGCCGCTGGCCGCCGGGTTCTCTCGCGGATCACCCATTTCCTCCGCCCATTCATTCCGGTGCCGCTCCATACTCACCTCATATCACTCTTCACCAGCGCTAAACATCTCGATGTTAAGCGCTGACCAATCTCACTCACTCTCACTCACCAACACACTGGTCTGCATGTGGCGCTCGTGTGTGAGTTCTCACAAATGGTTCAGCAACCAGGAAATATGTCATGCTCATTGCTAGGCCTATACATCACGTGCACCAGAAGTATACAGTTCTGACTACCTGCAACCCTGCCTTGCAACAACCTGAGCGCCGCCCCTCTTCAGATATGATTATTTTAGGAAAAGAACTTTACAAGGTAAGCCATGTTTATTTCATTTTCAAAAATTATTAAAATATTTGGAATTCAAGGAAAACTTATCCTGACACAGGAAAAAAAAGTAATATGTCCACTAATACGTAGGATAACCTCTGATTATCTATTTATATAATTTTATGTTTATCAGTTTTTTCATTTAAATGCGATTATCGTAAATAACTCTGACTACAGATATAAACAAATGAACGCATGCGCCTTACATATTATGACTATTGAGCAATAAGCTCTGAATAATGAAGGAAATAAGGCTAAATAAGTCAGTTAATTGTTCCACTTAATTCATATCAACGTTTGTGTGATGAAGTGCTTGAAAAACGTGACGTTATATTATGAAAATACGTTATCATTATGAAAGTATTACGACTATCCATAAATAAGTTTTCGCTTGGCTGTCAAGAAGGGGTAAATCAGATAAGATCACTTCTACCATAAACGACTTAGGGACAAATAAACGGGAAACTACTTCACCCGATACACATCATTACGACGGTCTTAAAACATGCTCACGTTACGTAGACATTTACTACGGCAGTGTAAGAGTATCCGTTACAAATATTAAACTATCGTAACTTTCTCTTTATGTTCACGACATCTTCGGACGTAACAGTGTCCATCTGTGGCAGAACAGGAGATATTTTATATCAGAGTCATTACTGCAGGAATATTTTATGTGTAATGGATACACACAGGACACATGAACCATGGACAGATTAGATCTACTATACGAAGGAGGAAGAACTTAACTACAGCGCAGGAGGTCTTCGAGACTGTTCAAACGTGAAAAATTAAAAATTTTATATTTGTATCAAATAGTGTACGTTTTATAGATATTAATTGTGACAACTTGATGCTTACGTGAAAATATTTTTGTTCGTATAGTATTCTCATAAAGTCATGTTAAAGTAAACATAAACATTTATTTGTTACGAGAACATAAACCTTATTAAAACAAACTTAATTCTGTAACTAAACAATTAACGCTGAGATCAGACGTTACAGGCTATTTTCTGCTATAAAACGTAGAACAACAATTTCTTTAATTAAAAAATTATTTTTGTTCGTATTTTCTGTTTTTTAGCATTTAACCCGTGCTATGATATTTCGTTTCGGTAAGTTAGTTGGTTTATAAGATCGGGTGTATGTTCCCGTAATATGTAATTTTTGATGTTGACATGCTGTTATAGATTACTGTTCACGTATACATAATGTACTCACGAACGTGTACAAAACTAACATTATTTCGTACAAATATAAAAGAATTATTTTGACAATTTGAACGCTTGTAACAAGAGTGATTTCCCCTGTCCATTTAATGCAAGTCTTATGATGCACTTCTGTAATCTGTGTCTGCTTTCTCAAATATAATTCGTCAGGATAAACATCTGCGTCACAAGGTAATCCCCACTGAGTATATGAAAAGGCCATCCAAGTGAGTTAACTTGCGTCTAAAAAGTGAACACAGCAAACACGATTGAGATCTGAAATACCTCATCGCTAACCCTACTTAGGAACAGGATAAGAAGATGGTGTTAGCAAACAAAAACGCATAATGGCGTGAAAATATATATGAACAGCTATAAATCAACTTATGATGTTTTGTTGATGGTTGGCTCATTACGGCTCTATCTTCTTAACAAACCAAATATTTCTGAAAGCTGTACTATTGAAGGAATCGTCAGGCAAATAGTCTACACTGCAGATATTATACTGGAACCAATACACCCAACTTTATATACTTACTAAATCTCTTAACTCTAACTGACAGGCAATGCACAGGTTAAACCGGTGTGACAGCAAGCTTGATATTTCGCACATGAGTTCCTTCCATAACGTAGGTGAGAACTAAAAGAGAATTTTTTGAAAGTCACCCCTTAGGGGGTTAAGTATGGGATGAATGTATGAATGGTTCTTAATAATTTTATAAATAAAATATGGTAAATACTGTGTCAATTTCACTACAGTAAGTTACTAATTTGTTTACAATTTGAATACATGACACGAAACTCTAAATACCTGAAAAACATTAGCATTTTACAACATGTTTTAAGTAACAAAGATGTTTTGTTAAGAAATTCTCAGACGACAAGCGAAAAAATAAATATAAGAAACTAAGGGAGTCCACAATGTCCATTGGATTAATAACGAATAATAAAGATTATGTTTTAACGAAACAACGTATGGGAAAATTCATGGGAAATTTTAAGGGAAAAAACCCATAGTAAGTACACTGTAATATTATAAAATTTATTTACATTATTTACATGTATATATACATTGTGATATTAGAAATAATTGAGGAAATTGTAGTTTCTAACCTATTTAACAAAAAACAATATGTAAAATAAAATTATTAGTGTTCATTTAGAAATACTGGACTTTACAGCTGATATAGTCTACACGACTTGTTATTCCTCACAAAATTCTGAAATTTTACTTCAGATAAATAATGTTATAACCATCCATTGTCTTGTTTTTAATGAATTAGTACATATTTGTACTGGATAATAGATCTCAAACTGGAAGTGGTAGAGGAACAAAATGTAAATTGGACGAATGCGACTTTCTTGTGCAAGAAACAATCGACCGAAATTTTCCACTTGTCATTGGTTTTGGTGTTTTAGCGATTCTTTATAAGAACAACATGCCAGTCACGTTCATGGCAATAGACCTTGGTACAGAAACAACTACCTCTTCTCCTGTTGAGTTACCGGTACGAACACTGAAACACCGTTCAGTAATAATGATATACGATGTTTCAAAGGTTAAATGGTCAATATTGTAATTTACATGAAGAGTTTTATGCAGTGAAAGCAGAAATTAGGCCTATTATAATTGCAGATGAAGGTGAAAAATGACGAATGGAATGGACTTGGAGAGTTAAAGAAAGAACAAATACAGCTGCAGATTGTGGGTGTGAAAATGAGCAATTAAATACTACAGCTATACCTGCTCGAAAAATAAAGAAAATTAGGTTTGCTCCCATCTAATATTACCCAGGATGTTGCCACACATGCCGCAAAGGATCATCAAGCTGTGTCTGTAATTGGTGAAACCTTTATAGTCGGTGAACAAGGAGTGCTATTGTTATGCCAAAATACTGTAAAACTTTACATTGGATACGTATGTATGCATGTACATAAATTCAACATCGTTACAATATATTTAAGTTATCGAAGAAGAAATTTAGTCGTTCCTATCCATGTTCGTCTTCGTTCCCATCTTCCTTTCTTCTTCTACTGGATCGTCGGTATCTTCTTCGACAAAAGCTCCTCCGTCTGTTTTGCTTAGGTTACACAAAATAACACAATACTGAATGATTTGGCACGCAATCACTTCACCAACCCGCAGTTGGTTAAGGCACGGAAATTTTTCCTCAAGAATGCCTATGGCATGTTAAATTACATTTTTTTTTGTGAGCCCTCAGAAATAGCCATTGCGCTTGGGGTTTCCAGGATATTTTGTAATGGCAGGGATCGGCCATGATTTCAGGGAATATATACTATCTCATACAATACCCCATCTGTGTATGTTCTCCAACCACTTTCGATCTTACCGTATAAACTGCTATTTCGGAGAACTCTGGAGTCATTTACACTTTCTGAACAGTTAACAGTACAAGAATATAATTTACGTTCATGGGCACAGCCAAGCACGACATTAACTGAATGTTCCCAATGTCTCTGCACAACAAACTGAAGGCATTGATGATCTTTGAAGGAACTGGTGTATTATTTATCCACGATTGTTTGGCTAATTAACAATCCTTCGTAGCTGATTGTTGTTAGATACACTCACTACCTTCATGTCTGATGGGCAGATACTTCTATATACCATGCTTGTCTGCTATTGCGTGGTACTTGACACGTGTTCCTAACTGGTGTGAATATAGTTGCAGTTGTAGTTTTGGTAACATAGCCTTGTTTCTTTCGGGTTTCAAGTAAGGTCATATTTCTTCCTGTTGGCTTGTCAATCTAAACCGTTCACAAACATACTATAATTAGTTATGGGTCTAAAGTCTCTGCACTCTCTGTAAATTATATTTTCTTCTGAATCACATGATGAAATCATTATACACCACACAATAATATCAATTGCTAACGACAATTTACTAATTGTGCGTGCACATTTACCCAGAACAATAGTTGGGTAGAACAATACAGTAATTTATTACTTTAACATTACTGTAGTACTTTTAATGTAACACAAGGGATTATACCGCAGTAAATTACAGTGGCAAATAGACGTTTACTGCAGTACGTTATTTTTTACTAGTTAGTTTATGAAACAAATGGTAGAGTAATTCTACAGTAAAGTTGTATGACATAGGCCCCTGTTTCTCGCTGACACAATGATACCACACTGTTTAGCGTGCATGTAGTTTCTTCCGTAGTTTACTGACTCAGCTCCCTCCAAGAGGTGTCAAATAAGACAAGAGCCAATAGCAAATGTGACATAAACTTACAGTTGCTCGAGTCCTGGCTTGTGTTCAAAATAAAGCGCGAATATCCGATGCTTCTAGGCATGAGACATGTCCGCAATTTTCTACTTCTTTAACCAAAGGTCCAATTTCGGCAATCTCCATTTTGGCTGCTCAAAAAATTAACATAATTGAATATTTTCACCACCGAATACTGTCTTAAACTTGCAGATAAATCTGCTAACAATTTGGTCTAAATTTAAAATGTTATATTAAGGCATACAAATGTTTTAATGAGTAAACCAATGTGTTATAGTTTTAAAAGCTAATCCGCAGTAAAACCTAAGCCCTTTAAGAACTTGAAAAAAAAAAATTTTTATGTTTAAATCAGTATGTAAAAACATTTCCATTAATACTATTTGAAGTGCCTCTTGTGCATCTATATTCGTCGTGAAATAGTGTGTATTGTTTTCAATGAGTTCAATTTAATTTCCGGTAAGATCCAAGTTCAGTTAAGTTTGAATTTGGCGGCATCCCTATGAAACTACTATAAAACATAAGTTATTCGGACCAAAATGGCATTATAGTTCTGAAAGACATTATCTGAATTATCAATGCGTACCAAATTAAAAAAATATACCCTCAAACACACTACTAAAACTTTTGTTTATTTGGTAACGTGTCTTCAGACAGAAAGGCTAACCAATCTACAGGATCTCAGCCAGATAGCCTGCTCCAACATAGCCCCCTGTCCTTGTATATGCGCATGTATAAAAGAGCTGCGGTGACGTATTGTACTCGGATCCCACCACGGCGATCCTGGTTCGATTACTGGAGGGGTGACTCACGATTTGTTGCGTATAGAAGGCGTCGTGGACGTTGTCATGGGTCGGCTGAACTTCTCTGGACACTCCTGTTTAGCCAGTCCTTACATTCCGTCGTTGGTCCGTACTCACACTTATGTCACACTCACCAGCGCTTCAGACTCGCTTGCATTTGCCATAGCGTGTTATTTTATCTTTTGCTCTTTTGACATTTTGAGCAATAAAATGTGAATTCCTCGATTATATAGCTAATTCAGTTTACCTTGCGCCATAGTAAAGGACTGCCAGTTGCACTTTTAACGTAAATTTAGGATGAGACATGTCTAAGAAATTGACAATAAAAAAATTTGAACTGATTGTGGCATAATACGTATTGCAAGTTCAACTGCCATGTTTGTGTTGTAGCGCAAGGGAATTATAATTTGGGGTGTAATAGCACATTTAATATTTTACTTTTAGAAATTCCATTGAAGTAAAAAATTAAATAACACAACTTGGGGACTTGAATCAACCATTATGAACTGACCGAAATCTCTCCACTTCACCAGCATTTAAATTGGTGGAGCTGAATTCAGTTATTATTCCTGTAGCAAGTCACGTGATCCGAATTCGATTCTTAGTTCGGCTATCCTGATATCGATTTACTATAATTTTTTCAGGTGAATGCTGGGATGGTTCTTTAATACCAACAATGGCAACTTCCATCTCTGTAGTTAATTCTCTGAACTACTCATATGACCTCGCTGTCGACGATCTGTTAATCCCAACGTACTTCCTGCTCACATAAATTAATATATTCCACTAGCGAGTGAGTTTGACCGCGTTCAGATTCCCGAGGGTTTATCTAAAACACGTTTTACGTCCTAACTCCCTATTAACGATCAAATTTCGAAAAGTTATTGAACAATACGACGTTTATGTCAATGTTATATTTAAACGAAAATCATTCAAACATATGTCATCACTCCTCCTCGCCCCTTTACAAATATAGTTTTAAAAATTTAAATAATATTTAAGTAGTTACGCAAGCACCATTCTAGAGCAAACAGCACCTCGATATATCCGCGTACATACTTCTATATTATCGTAAATATATTCCACATACTTTCTCCCTTACGGGTCGAATTACGAAAAGTCCTGATATAGCATTATAGTAAATTGTACAAGTGGTCCATTGAAGTGTAAATCAGTACTATAGCCCGTCAGATTCGAGGTATCAGCCTCATCTCTTATAAACCAGTTAGTGGTAAAGTTTGAAAAAATTCGGAACTTAATTTCCAAACAACAGCTTAAGTATCAAAGTGAATAAAATAGCAAGTTGATATCTCGATGTGCTCAGTAATTATCGAAGCCTTATCCACAATTAATTTCACATCTTTTCACCTCTTCCGAAGTCGAACTTCGGAAAACCCAAAAATGTCTTTCAAGAATGCTTGTGACTATCGCATTGGAGTGGAAATCACGACGCAAACACGCCGAGTCTAAGCTATGTCAACTATTAATCTGAAACACATTCCACTCATTTTAACCCAATTTGTGGAGACACGTAAAACTCGTGTTGTTTTGCAAACATTTGTACACTAGTTCGACGAGTCTCATTAGCTAACAATATCGCGACCTGTTGCTGATGACGTATGTGACTACTAACAAACAGTTCCGTGGTAGAGTGAACAACCTCTAGTACGCCTGGCACACACATCAATGACAGTACATAGACACATCGTGGCTAATATTGTTATAAGACGGTTCAGAATAAAGTGAGCACTGAGAAAAGCCCTGCTAACGTTCCATTTTCAGCCAAACCGTATCTTTCCGCGCGTAACGACTAACTACGGTACATGTCACTTGGTGTTTACGCGTGTAAGATAAATTGTGCAGTCTGTATGAATCGATACAGTTTAATAGAATAAATTTATTAATTATATAAAATATAATAACGTCAAATTTGTTTGACCTCGTTCATGTGTTGTTGTATTTAAATAGGAAAACACGTGGAACTGTATTACGTAATTTCGCTACCAACTGCACAAGCAGTAAGGTAACTATAGTTAACGTTGAATTATTTGCAGTAACAACTAGTGATTACATTTTTAGTGCTCACTTTATTCCGAAAAACCTATACGGATCCGACTATCTCATGTACAGGACGGTGAATTGTAGTCTCAACCCATCAGTAATAGAAATTAAAACAGTCGAAAATTCAAATTCTATGTATTTACTAAAGTATCATTCTAGAGAAAATAGTACCTTGATATCTCTACAGGTACGTTTATTGGGAATTCTTGGAAAACATATTTCACGTCTTTTCACCTTCTTAGGAATGCATTTCGAAATATTCTGAAATTTATTTATTGTACTATGAGTTCGTGTTATATCAACGATTCGTTGAAAACATATTCGACACATTTTCGCTCCTTAGGGGTTGCATTTCAAGAATCTGTTCTTAATATCCACAACAGATATTCCTCAAATTCTCACGTTTACAAAGCCAGTGGTTCGGGCTGTGCGTTGATAAGTCAGTCAGCCAGTCTTCCTTTTCTGTTATACATAATGATTCATGTTGCAGTATGTTAAGGGTGCCGTCTACTAGAATCGTGAAGAGGCGCGCAGACCTTTAACAATCCTGATTTCATTCGAAAACCATTCAACATGTTGTCACGCGGTTAGGCTACGAAAAACATTTAAGGATCTTAGTACAGGTATATAATATTGCCATTAACTGTTATCGTTCCTAACAAGGATTTTTTTTAGTGTGAAAGTGACCGAATCGGGACTTTTGACGCTGATTTTTACGTAAGAGTAATCATTTTCACGATATTCTGAATATTATAAACCTGTAGAGCGACTCTTTCCCTTTCGTCGCGTAAGATAAAATGATAGTGTTGTCGCTGAAAGTCCCGTAGTAAAAACTGTTCAGCGGGAAGCTTGCTCGCTAGTTCAGAGCTTGGCTCGTTGAGGCGACGCGGCATTTGATGCGCGCTTCAAAGTCGACCTTGCTGTACCGTCGCTTTTGAGCCTCTCACGCGCGGGTAGACGGCGCCCTTAATTATACGTGGTGACACCCGGTAAAAATGCGAGCAGAAAACGTACTTGCTATCTCCGTAAAATTAATATTGTGTGAGTAATGCTACTCTGAAAATAGACTTCAATATTATATTTATTTTAATAGAACAAATAACTGATCTTTCAATTTTAAAGACAATATTCAGAGTTTCGTTGCTTTATATCAAGTATAAAATTATTTTATTGTTAAAGCAATGTAATTATAAAGGGTGTGACAATCCCACTAAAGGGTGTTGCGAAATAAATTGTCAATATTTTGGGGGGAAATCCTCACATATAGGAACAAAACATTATAAATGAACAAATATGTAGCATTCCTGTGCTACACGTCTCAGGACTTACAGTACACGGCATGCGAGCTGGCTCATGTTACTGCGGAACGCCACATAGGACAATGAACGATCCTATTAAATACTATTCTTCTGGTATGTACTTGCCAATAATAGCTGCTACGACATCCACACTAACACGATCCACCTCGCACTCTATGTACTATACATCGTGTACTGTGTAATGTAGTGCAGAAATTGTGCACTATTCTACCAATGTTTATATAATATTTTTGTTCGTCTATCTGCAGAGTTGTAACCATTCTCGACAATAGTGACACTTTATCGACAAACTGAAAACATAGTTTAGGATTACTTTTCATAAGTTATCACCACACAAAACCAACACACTCCGTCCCGAATCACTATCTATAGAGACAGATAGTTGAATATATTTAAATCATAGGTTTAATTTTATATCAGAACTATGCCTACCATACCTGGCTTTGTTTTGTGTCTACACTTATAAGTGTAAAACTAACAAAACACATACGACTTGCGGATGTTTCAAAAGTATAAAAGTATACCTTTGACGATTGACTGTTTCTATAATAATAGATTGGCTGCAGCTATGAACAGTCGCGATATCGCAGCATAGAGCCCGGTATAAGAACTACCTGGTCTGTGTATGGTATCATACACTCAAGGTATTCCACACTTCCAAATTACTGGGCAGCTGATTGCGGAGAAGGTCCGTCCACAAAACAAAAAACCAAGTTTGGGCAATTTGTGGCTGCAATCTGTTGAAAACCTGCCCGACATTTTCTACAGCAAGCCCATTAAAGAAAAAATAGTCTTACAAACCCCTCAAACCCCTTTCATTAAATCAAAATGTTATACTATTAATACACAGACTATGTTGGTATACTGTTACATGTTAGGCAAGGTACACTGATGAATGGATGTGTTTGATTAAATAGAAAGAAATAAGTGAATCAAAGCCTAATTTACTTAAGACTACCTACACCAAAATACCTGACTGTCACTAACGAGTATTACCTACGAAATAAACGCCTCTGTTAAAGTCACAACTATGTCACAAGTTAATGGCGAACAAAACAAATAATAACTACCTCTACCGGTATGCACTCAATATTTATAAATTCAAAATAACAAAGTTGCAATCTTTTTTATAGGCTTTCTGCACATTAAATTTACGGTGTTACGCATCAATAGACTATGCACCAGTTGCTAGTTCCGTATAAAATATTTTTCTGCGTTAAAACATTCTTATAAAAAGTATTGTGCTCCTATATCCTTTGATAGTGAATATTGGGTTTATAATACTGAAACACTTTCTTTAAGACTGTTTCAAATCCGAAAATCTTACGGAATGTTCTACCGCCCAAATGTGTGTCTACGCACTCATATGTGGTGGACCCAATGCCCTAGCTCGGAGCACCTAGATGGTCCACTTGATGTTGCAGAACGCCCTTGTCGACACTACTCGCAGCCCTCAACACTCACAACCTGTAGCTGTCCCCACAATACACTCACTTGCACACAAGATGCCTCTGGGCAAAACCTCCCTCGGTCTGTGACGCAGCTCTGTTATATACTTGTAATCAAGAGTTCAGAAATATCGCGTCGACTCTCCGTCTCGGAGTTACGAGATACATGTCACACTAGAGTTAAAGCATACTCAGGGGACAGTGAGTAGGTAGAAGAAGTCTCCAAGCCACGATGATTACTGTTATCAGAGTGTTCAAGGACGTAGAGATAGGCTGCTGCAGCGATACACAAAAAATGCAATTGCAAGCTGCATAGCGCGCCGTTGTTCCTTCCTCCTTCCGCCGGCTGTCTCAACTTACGGCGCTCTGAGGATAGTCGCGGCTCGCAACAGTATTCATTCTTTCGCCCAATAGTGTGTGTCTAGAAAGGGATATTAACGTGATATTAAACAACTAGCTATTTAAGCCGTTATGCAATAGGTTATTTAGTAATAAGAATATTGTAGGTTATGTAGGGAGGCTGCAAAGTATTTCATGTGAATCATTATTCGTTAAGCACTAAGAACTAAGTACTTCACAATCAAATATGTTATGATTTAAAAGCTAAATTGGGTCATGTGACAATTTTGTTAACTAGAAGCAGTAACTGAAACCCAGCATACCTGTTCCGTGTCCCATATTCACTGCACTAGCCAGAAATGCGTTAGCTCTGTGTAGGCCGTTAACTGTATAAAGTGGACACTTTCGACTGCCTTAATACATTTTTAACATTTCCCGAAGGAAATATAGCTTCTGAAATCACTGTCCAGTCTGCGTGTATGTGTGCTAACATGTCCGTGTATCTGGGTTGATGTCTGTGGGCGTCCCCCCACCCCTTAATAATTTAAAACTTTGTAAACATAATTCGTCAAACTAGGAACAAACATAGTCTATAGCTACCAAACATTATATTGATATACTTTGACAGTATTTATAAATTATTTTGAAAATGTTGGCCACTTGAAAATTGCTACGATGTCATATCTTAGGAACTATTTTACCGATTCATATCAATGTTGGTACTTTATAGCCCACAGTCTAAGCAATTAATGTGATGGTAATTGCATATTGTTGTATTACCGTCATGTAGTAAGATAGCAGGACAAGAGTAATTAAAGATTTCATGTTATAGTTTGAAAACTACTGAAAGCATGTAAACAAATATAATAATTACTGTGTTAATTGTCTAAGCTTTGCTTTCAAAACGATTTTTGTAGAACCGTCATTTTACAAGCTAGCACTTCATGAACAAATAAGCATTGTAATTCACATTTCTGAAAAAACTAAAATGTTCCTAACCATATTCTGGACTTTGACACTTCAGACAAGCATTTATATTACACTTATTTACTGATGTTCCACGTTGGTTAGTAACGCATAAAAATAACAAATTAACATTTAACGTTATACATTATAGTTAAAATTATTTGACATGTTCATGCAAACCAAATTTTGTATTTTAACAGTTAATCTTCTAAGCCTAGAATTCAATAGGGCTGGTATTTGTAGTTAAAGAATTTCGTAAGGTAGCTTTATTGTAATAAATAAATGTTTAGTATCGCATTTCGGGCACTGAAAGATGACTTGAGCCTTATTTATGTGTTTCTACGTATCTGAGTATTGAAATTAAAATGTAGTCTTGCAGATTTGCCACTTCAAAGTTTCGCGTACTTTGAATAAATAAAAATTTTCTTAAATATCTCCGAAATTTCTTATCCATTCCCTCTTAGATCTGGAAAGTAAAAAAAAAAAAACAATTTATCTCAATATTAACAAACACTGTATGCGAAAAATGTTAATGATACCTACTTAACACAGAAAACAAGCCTCTTCTGATCGCCATTTTGTAATAAAATACTCAATGAAGTCATATAGTTCACATAATCCTGTAAAATTTTGTACAAAAATGACACGACAAAAGGGAATATTAAATTTTTATTTTTTAAAAGGGTAACACATTTATAAGCTATTTAAAACAACGGCATGTAGGTATTTTTGTCAGACTGCAATATCCACCGTGTCAATTACTAATTTCAACAGTACTTTGTACGCGAAAATGTACCTAGCACAGGTTCAAATACCTTTGTATGTAACCCTATCTTTCCGCCATTTTGTTAGATAGTGTTCCTGATAAATTTAGCTTTTGCATCATACATTGGGAACTACTGTGGTGACACGGATCAAATGTTGCATATCAGTTTAAATGTAAACTGTTATGTTAATAATGAAATAAATACCGAATGTGAAATGAGCCTCGTGGCACGGCATCCCCCCCCCCCTCTAAAGGCAGGCTTCTAAACTGGGAACACATAAGTATGCACATCAGTTTCTTGAGGGACGACGTGAAGCGAGGTTCTATAGCAGAGAAGCAACGGAATGCAACGGTGCAGGAAACGGTAAAGCTCCGAAAATACCAAGCCTGTAAACTGCAACGTCCACCACATTTACCTCGGGCAAATATTTGGGACAGAGTCCGGATATCTGTGGCGTGAGGCGAGCGGTTTGACCACTACGACACCGCGTCCCCGTGCACTTTCGTATTAAGTTACTAACATATATTTTAATGACATTTAAATAATTTTTCGATTTAATTTCAACCCACAGTGGGAAAAGTAGGCTCACTAGTTATGGCGGAATATTTTATGTTGATTATTAATATGTACAAGGCGGTCTTTGAAAGTGTTCTCGCAAACTGTAAACAGCCTGTATGAAGACGTGTCTCAATAATCCCAGGACCATGTTGCTTCCTCGCTGGTTATTGAGGCAAGATACACATCCTGCCCTGCCTACACTACTTCGTTCCCGATACCTCCGGGTGGTCAGCCTTTCATCCTCTGAATCCTTCCTAACTAGAGAGCGTGTTTACTCGAGCTGCAGAACACGTGACTCTCATTCCTGAGCTGGCGGCCGACCTCGGCTGGGTCAACGCGTTTACGAGAAGTAACCTGCTAGAGTTAAATAGGTTTTCGCGATCGCCAGAGGTTACACAAACTTTCACTAGTCGTCTGCAACCAATCCAGGGGTCTCTGATCAGGGAAAACCGAAATAAGACTAAATATTTTATATGTATTTTGTTTGGCGGTGGTAGACGAAGATATCAACACTGTTGTGCTTCTCACGTCAATATCTAAGCCAGCGAACATCTGCAAGCTGTGTCGTAAGTCGGTTGCTGAAAATTTGCAACTTACACTTACCTCAAGAGATATAAAGAACATCGATACACGAATATGTATATTCTCGTCCTTGGCTGGCCACAACGTTTAGGAGGGAAAACTAACAAGCTACATTGTGTGCATTGACCGGAGATCACACATCCAAATGTACACATTCAGAGCAATGAGGAATTATAGGCACACGACTTAGCGTGGTAGTTTTGGTTTACTCCAACTCGCCATCTTAACCGTTGAGGCCATCCAAGGACGATAATAGACATAATCGTGTTTCGATATTATTTGAATGATTTATTCAGGTATGTGGGGCCGCGGTGGCCGACGGGTCAGACCTCTCGCCTCCCACCAAGGCGATCCGGGTTCGATTCCCAGCGGAGTAGGTTAACGGATTTTTCGCATGTGGGAATAGTGTCGGAAGATACCGTTGGTTGGCGGGTTTTCTCGGGGATCTACTGATTTCCCCACCCTTTCATTCCGGCGCTGCTCCATACTCACCTCATGTCACCCTTCACCAGCGTTAAAGACCTCGATGTTAAGTGCTGACCAAAATCTCTCACTCACTCACTCTTCAGGTAAGTCCATTTTGATGCCTTTAAATTTGTTCTGTATTAGTAAAATATTTTACTTAATACGACAACAGCAGATTTTTTATACATATTATTATGTACTGTATGGTTGGAGTCAACACACATGTACGTAAATAAAGATATAACGTTCTTACGTAATTGTTTACATTTTATTTGTATGTATATATGTACGAGGTGACTAAAGCCGAACTCGGCTTGTTTTCTTTTATTGTTGTTTTACCTAATTCTTGGTTTTCTGGGATGACATTTTACTTTAATAGCCCCCCCCCCCCCAAGGAATATTCCTTGAGCCCCCCGGGAAAAATTCGAAATAGCACTACAAAAAGTTGGAAAAGACCCTGACTTTTTATGATAAGTGAGGCTCCTGAGATTCATACTGAAGACTTTATTGAAGAAACTGTAGAATTGTGTGCAGCAAAAAAAGCTCGTCGTATTCGATTTCTGTGAACAGACATCAATATCTATCATTTAAATATTTAGTTTAATTTTGCTTTGTTTTTTCTATATTATATTTATATATGAAGAAAATGTTTATGTACTTAATGGTAATTGACAGAACTTAGAGAGACAAATTTTTTTCGTACTCTCGTCAACCCCCCACCCTACCCCGGTTACCCCCTCCGAAACTTAGAATTTCCCCACCTCCTCGGGGAAAGAGCTCTTAAAGAAAGCCTGATTGGATGACGTCACTCTGCGGCCATTTTTGCAGCCATCTTAGATGTAATGTTGGCCTTTGACCTTCAATTTACCCTTCCCTTTGACCTTGATATTTGAATCCTACCTATTACCTTTAACCTCATCAGTTTTCTAGCTTTCATCTGTTGTCTTGTTTTCCAACTACGCAATTCCAAATTCCACACGTCTGCAAATTACTTTCTTCGTCCAACTTGATTATTCGCTTCCTCTCTGGCCGTCATATGGTTTTCATTACCCGCTTCTTTTCAGCTGATAGTTGTTTACATGACACTTGACCGCAATCATTGACTCTTAGAGCTGGTCCCCAGAGGCGGTACAGTTGTTCGAAAAATCGATTACTATATTTAATTCTGGATTTGTCAGTGAAGAGCGCTGCTGTAGCTGCCCTCTAGGGTACTGAGTTAGGCCCCAGGGATGCTGCTGTAGCTCCCCACTACAACTGCCAGGTACAAAACAGAGGTCTGATGAACTAGTGCTTACAGTGCACGTATTACGAATTTTATGCAACTTTTCATATTTATAAAATGAATTTTGTTATGATCGCACGATATTAAATTTACGTTTTTAAAAAATATATCGACTACCTTGTGAATTAATTTTGGCCTCCTCACTGAATTGTCTTAAATATTTGTAACGAAAGCTTTAAGAAATAACTTTTAAAAATATGTTTGTGAATTATCAGATCTTACATTACTTTGCAGTGGTAAAATGATATCTGAGTAAACCAAATTTTAATTATAACGCAATTAGTAACACACGTGGCAGCGTCTAGAAAGGGACATTTGCCCCGAGCCTCGCATTATAGGGGACATAACTTTTGGGGGTGAAAATATCAATTATTTATCATTTAAAAAGAATGGGCTGTTCTTAAGTTCTCATTAAACCGTGATTGTTACTGTGAACTCTGCTTTAATTGTAAAAACCATTAATGTCCAGGATTGTCGAGGTCAAGAGATATGACAACCAGCCAACATGACGGGAAAGTATGAGTGACTATAAACGCACATAAGCCCTGTACATAAAAAAATGGGGCTCGTGTTGCTCCGGTCCTCATTTTCTCAAGAAGTGGTCCTAATTGAATTGTAGTTTACTTGTAAGTATATTAGCCACGTGTGTACTGAAGTGTAAAGTAAAAATCATAGTGGTCAGCCACGCATTAAAAATAATTACTCTTTAGTTTTAACTGTCAGCCCACCCGCAACTTTGCTCACGTGTATAGCTCAAATCAGCTAATATTAACTTTACTTAAATACTCTATTTTACTACAAATATGTGGTTTGGCCATCAAGGTTCGTAAAGTCAAGCTGCTAGTTGAGCTGGGGCTTATTTATTTATAGTCATAGAAAAACCGACCTTGAGGGTGAATTATAGTATTTTTAATGAGAAAAAGCAATCGGGTTGTTTACGTAGTATACAAGTACAGCACCTGATAAGCACAACCATGATAAATGTGGCCGTAGTTATATATTTTCTCAACAGAGACGATGCAGGAGAATATTCACGAGAGGATAATGAAAAAAAAGGTTTCGCACAGCATGCCGTGCAATGTATCGTACTGAACAGACATATGCCCTCTAGCATTGACACCAAGCACCTCCGGCCACATGCACATATGACATTTTTGCGCCTTATCCTCTCAGGGATAGTCTTCTGCAGTGTATCGCCTGTGAGCATAAAAACACTATATGTACAAGTAATATATACAGAATGGGGCTGAATTCAACCGATAAATCACGAGAGGTGATATTTGAGCAAATAACAAGCACAAAATATACACCGCACTTTGTGTCTAAACTTAATATTAACGAGGAGGTAAACATTTGAGGTTCGAATTTTTAAACGATATTATCACAAAATATGAGAAAATAAATGACTTGAAGGACAAGACTCTGAGCATCGCGTTATGATGTTACGATCTTCTAATCCATAGCAAATTCTGACAAATACTTTCCATCCTTATGTAAATTACAGGTATGGTGACCGTCTATAAAATAAATAGTTGCATACAACTTTTATAGCGTCAGGATATTCAAACATTTTACTAAGGTTTATTAAGCTATCAGCTATGTGATTTACGTAACAAAAATGTTACTCTTGTTGCAGCCGTATAGGACCTGTCGTTTTCGTTCCAAACACACTTAAGGGCGTTCACGTGGTAAAAATGCATAATTTATATTTGTACGGCAGTGTTCGTTTTACAGACGTACCTATGACTACATTTCTCGCTAGTGTATATTTTTATCTTTTACATTTGTCACATAGCGGCTTGACAAAGTCAGAATTTGCAAGTTACAGTAGCATGGAATAACAAAAACGAAGAGACTTACTGGAATGAATTATTATTATCTGAAATTAGATATTATAAATGCTAAAAGATTTAAAAACACGCAATGCCATTTATTTGTACTTAAAAAAAATCTGAAAATGGTGACAGAAAATTTTATTTACGGCAATTTTTAAAAAAGTCAACAGTACTTTGCTGTGCGCTTTTTAATATGTTTAATATATGGCGCATACTATCTACTTTCAGGGTAAATTTTTTCATTCGAGTAAGTCAATTAGTTTTTTATATTTCTATGTTTACGTAACTTGCAAATTCTGGCTTTGACATACCATTGCGGGAAAACTATGAGAGCTAATATAATTTACTGGTGGAAAATGTAGTCACAAGTAAAGTCTATAAAACGAACACTATGGCACGAAAATAAAAAGTTATAAATTTTTGCCACGTGAACATTAACGGTCAGGCGTGGTGAGCTAATTTAACAAACTATGGTACACAATGTTCACAGTGAATGTCCACCGTCGCCTGTGGGTTTAGAACAGCAAAACACACATGTGCGCAGTATTGCCTACGCTGTAGGCTCTGTAACGGTAATCTTTTACAGCGTCGTAGACAGTTGCAACAAGAGGGACATTTTTGTTACATAAGTCACAAAGGTAACTTAGTAAAATGTTTGTATTTCCTGACGCTATAACAGTTGTATGCAAATAGAAGATGGTCACACCTGTTATTTTCACAAGGGTGAATCTCTTCGCCGAACTTTGCTACGCATTAAAAAAGCCTAACAACATGACATGATGTTCAGAGAATTGTTCTTCCCAGTAATTTATTTTCACATTACTTGTGTGTTCGCGTGATGTGCTTATCATGAGTTTGTTTCTGTACATTCTGTTTATACACGTACACAAATATTCCTGAACAACAACTGAAGCTCTTCGTCACGTTGTAGTAGGAGACGCGAAGACAGTAAAATCATACAATACACTTGAGGCGCTTACGGAAACGAACTAGGTACAATCCTACTGGGTATCACTGGTCACGTGACTGAATCTTCTCAGTCGTTGGATGCTATACGAGCGATCATAAATCTAGATAGTAGTATCTAGGCGGCCTTTTTAAAAAGTATGGCAAAATCTGCAGAAGCGGTAATTTCAGTCGCCGGTCTGGCAGACCTATGTTATAAGACCACGTCAAAACAGTGTAGAGTATCATTGTGTGCTGGTATAATATATGTATGTAGCGTTACAATTGCGTACTAGTTATGATAATTTATTCCATACCTCAATTACGTACCCCGGCGACATTTCTACTCGATAAACTGCTCCAGACTTCTTGTTAAACAAAAAAAAGTGCTACGATCTGACATCGTATTTTTCCGTGAACATGCATTCAAACAGCTTTACAACATATTTTCTATAATGTATACATGCGGGAGTCAGTTTACTTTTTACGCGCGCTTTCCTTTGTGTCGTCTGCTGGCTGCTATATGAAATCTACGTGGATCCGGAGACGGGATCAAGTCGAACATTTTGAGATCCTGAGGGCTGGTATATCTTTATCGCACGAAGTTTCTGACCTATTTACTCGCTGTCGAGTGGATCCGAAGTAGTTTCCGTAAGCGCTTTTAGATTCGCAGATGCTGGGAAGTGCACGTTAATTGACTCGCAATTTTTGGTCTTTGAGATTTTCAGTCTGCGTTGAAATAGCAACAACTGACACAATTCGTGAAGTCTCTTCCATTGACTCGACCTGCTCTCTTAACTTGTAATATCAGACAAAGGCACAGAAGTGCAACGTTGCCAGTTTGACGACAACAGTAGGCCTACGTATGTGAGTAGTCTACGTTGCGCGATAACAAATTAATGAGGATACATAGTAAACTGCAGCTCCCCGTGTCATCCGTCCAACTTCGATATCTTCACATACGAGTCTCATATGTCAGATCCCAGTAGTGACCCCAACCGGTCGTCGAACCGGAATATCCTTGGAGGGATGCGATCGATACACCACCGCTGCCTCCCGGGCTGTTAACTCGGCCCAAGTGACGCGTTGGTAAACGTCGCATACTTCAATTTGTTGCTACGTCAACGTAGAGCGAGAACCTCATAGACCGCAGCTTGAGTCGATTTTCAAGGTATTCCTCGGCATCTGCGTCTCTAAGTAGTCTATATCATTTTACTAGTCTTCGATTCCCCTGCAACGTGACGAAGAGCTTTGAACGTTATTCCTGAACAACCTGTATACAAAACGTGTCCAGTAACTGCCGCATAGTAAGCATACTACGCTAATTTTGGTATAAATTGGACGGGAAAGTGTTAGACGCAAAATGTTATATTTCGCCATTTTACACGCACACAATGTGGCAACATAGCATGTAGAAAGTTCTCTCATGCTCTCAACTTCCAGGTATTATACTATGTAGGCTATGTTAAGTCGAGTAACTAAAAATCATGTTCGGAATGCTCGATATTTGAACCTGAGCCCATAATATTGTTGCGTGTTGGCCTGGTAGCAGGCATGTTACATCATGCAAGGTGGACAGCTTGTTGAATCAACCACAGTCATGGGTTTTACCAGAGGTGCTGCGATATGCCCGAGACGTCATCCGGATGACGCCTTTGCGTACGTGACTCTTAGCAAGTATGAGTGAGGAAATATCTATTTTTATACCTCTGGTCATCATGTTGCACCGCCGATTGTCGTCACTAAACAGGCCGGATAAAAGCCTCGGAACTGCGAAATAGAATCTAGTATTGTGCAGTCAGTCTTGAAGAGTCCCCTGGGAGTCGTGTAGAGTCTTTTCTTTTGAAGTCTTCTGAAGAGTAAAGTGGGACCCGACAGCGGTGGTCGGTGTCGAGGCTGAGTGGCATCAGCGGCCTGCAGAAGGGACAGACAACACTTGGGGTCTTGTTTCGACGGCAGCAGTGAAGAAGGGTCGGCGTGCTACAGAAGGGGGGTGAGCTGTGGAGAACAACACTGGAGGTGTCATATCGGCGAAAGCAGTCACTGGAAACTTAGGTGAGTTCGCTATTGGTCGTGCTAGAGGAAGGTGCTATGCTTGTGGAGAGAGACTGGTGAAGACATCTTGGTGACGTCAGAGCCTACAGTGAGACTACAGGCTCATACCTTCGGAGCAGTATTGGGCGGAACAAGAGGACTGGTGCCGCGGGTCGACGGACAACAAGGAGCTGCGCGACGGGAGTCGAACCGAAGACCTCAGGAGTGAAGACAGTGATGCACTCTGGGCGCTGTGCAGCACATGGTGAGCACTTCGGACTGTTAAGGTTGTACATTGTCACTATCTGAAAGACTGTTGATTGGATGTATAACTTAATTTGTATTGTGATTTGTAGTTTTTAATTAATTTATGGTAGACATTGTTTGTGCGTTAATTGTCAAAGTTAATTAACGTTTCTGTGGCACAGTAGTAATTGTGTGCATAACTAATTGTGTTGTGAAATTTATAGTTGACTGCTGTTTTGTGTATTGTGTAAGCTTTGTAAGCCAGTAAGTCAATAACTTAATTCAACTCTTTTATTTCTAATTATAAGACCTCTATCCCAATGAGCTCAGAGAATTGGCCACATGTAAGTTTTTGCTAAACTTGTAACAATATTATGGTTAGAACCGAATTGGTAAGGTATATGTGATGTTTACGATAAAACTGCACTTTGCCTGTTAATGAAAACCGTAATATGACACACAATATCAATTGTATACAAATATATTCACGGAATCGAAAACTGCAATGCTCCTGTAGTGAGACATTATAGGTGATACATTATCTTTAATGTAATGAAGCACCAAAGAAGTAAACTTTCACAGTTTTCTAAAAAATAAATAAATAAATAAATAATAGTCTTTCACGCTCGACAATCCGTGGATAATACTTTTATATACCGTCTTAAATTATATTACATCACTGAAAAAAAACTGTAGCAAGTCTTCCCTCTAAAATTATTTTGTATTTTCCAACAAAGTTTTGTGGTGATCACAATATTTTAGTGGTGTCAACAAAGTTTACTGTGGTGACCACGAAATAAATTTTTCAGGATAAATACCCACAAAAAATTTTGTAGCTACAACGAAATATTTCTTTCTGTGTCCACTCTTAACTTGAATCTGTGTAAAATTAAACATTTCAGTGATATTCCTGACGTTTCGGCGAAAAATGAACAATTTAGGATAGTGAAACAGTTCTGATTGTTTCAGTAACTAAATGGTACTGTTTTGAAATTGATTCCAACTTAATCTCAGTGAATTTCACCTGCCCGTCAACTGATTTTCATTGAATTATACAGGTTCATCAGTAAGAAACTGATCGTTAACGGAAATTCCAGTGACAAACATTTTACTGATTGTAAGAACTGATTCAAATTTCGAGAGCAGTCACGAACTTTCTTATTTTTGAAGCACTGGCTCCAGATTGAAAAATATGTTTTGCTCTTTCTGGTATCAGTACTTCGTCAAACTGATTTCCGGTAAACTCACATATTTGGCGCTTAACCCGTCTTAAGTAGCAGCAATGTAATTGTATAATAATTAATCTTCAATGCTGATGAAGTGGTCCGCATTCAGCTAACATGTTCTCCTCACGGAGCCGAACATGAACATCGAGAGTCTCAGCGACCTTGAAAACCATGGAATTACTTTGACGGAAGTACATAGTGAAACGACTATCCATTGATGTAATCTTCTTTTACGTTTCCTCATTTCCCTCTTCAAAGTAAAAACAAACATTCTTAGTATCATATTGTTTATTTCTATCCCAATCATTATATAATCCAGTAATAACTAGTTTTAAGTTTCTACATTACTAAGCGTAAGTCATATAGCAGTATGACAATTGTTGATACTTACTTTCAAGAAGCCACAGGCCGTTATGTTCGTACTAATTTTTGGATAAAGGTAGTGAAATTACGATACTTCAGCGCGATGTTATTGTGAACAAGTTCCAACAAGGTCAAGTAAGAAATGGAAAACTACTATAAATCTATCAAAAGTTGTTGTTAACTTATTAATTATACAATTTTATCTCCCTAAAAATGTCGTAAATTTACTTTTTACTTTCTTTTATTTTACTATGATTATATTTGCTTTTAGTAATGTGATATTTAAGGTGAACCCTAAATAAAATAGTTATCTTTGCAGAAACTTAATTTGTGTAAGCTGTGTTCTCAATATATTGAGTAATGACGTATGAGAATTGGCACAGTTGTGTACAATAAGAAACGTAAATTAATATTTTGTTTTTATTTATTATTTGTTGAATGCTTTTTGAAATCGTGTTGAGCATGACCTTGCTCTACATTAACACTCTCGTTCTGAATAATTGGAGGCCGCGGTGGCAGAGTAGTCAGAGCACTTGCCTCCCACCGAGGCGATCTGGGCTCGATTCCCGGTGGGGTCGGCCTCCGGATTTTCACATGTGGGAAACGTACCGGACGATGTCGCT
This sequence comes from Medauroidea extradentata, assembly GCA_003012365.1. Taxonomy (NCBI): domain Eukaryota; kingdom Metazoa; phylum Arthropoda; class Insecta; order Phasmatodea; family Phasmatidae; genus Medauroidea; species Medauroidea extradentata. The sequence continues at coordinate 32,901 of PNEQ01024908.1, read as the reverse complement.
GGTTGGTGGGAATCTCCAGTTTCCCCCGCCCTTTCATTCCGGCGCTGCTCCATACTCACATCGTGTCACCCCTCACCAGCGCTAAAGACCTCGGTGTTAAGGCGGCCGGCTACCTCGCGCTTCAAATGCGTTGAGCGTAAACAGGTTTTTCTACGAAAATATTCCACGTGTGCCCATTGTGCCAACGTACGGAAAGAAAACATACTTCAGACAAGGTCGGAACCTCATTATTACGACGCCATACTCATTAAAAACACTGTTTCTAAGCCCTCCGACATGGCTAAAAACGGCCTTTTCAGACTTCCGTACTTCAAAATATACTAACTGGATGTATGTGAAACTCAGGTAGCGACCTGCACTGAACTTAGTTGCAGACTTTCCACCAATAAAATTATATGGTCTCCGCTTAGTGTCCCATAGTAAAAACCATTCGGCGGGAAGCTTGCACGCTAGTTCAGCGCTTGGCTCGTTGAGGCGACGCGGCATTTGACGCACGCTTCAAGGTCGACCTTACAGCTCCATCGCTTTTGAGCCTCTCACGCGCGGGTAGGCGGCGCCCTTAAACGATGACTAAAATCACTTCACTCCGAGTGATTATATTTTTCTACAGTCTACCTACCGCACATAGCTGCAACGTAAGAAAAATTGTAGGTTTTATAGACATTTCCGGAAATGATTTCGGATCGTAGATACTCCGCCGTAAGTTGTGACTCGCCGTCTGTTTTCCCGTGAGTAACTTCAAGCTGGCTTCCTCTGGGAATATTTAAACTACATACATAACAAGAACAATGACCCAGTGATACAGACAGTTATAATATATCGAGACGTCGATCATGGTAACTGCGACACTTCTCGCGCTTTCCAGCTACAACTACGTTGTTCTAACACTAGCCAAGAGAGACGAACGAAGAGATAACTTGATTTGGACTTGGGCTCCTCTCTCATTCTTCATTTTTGTCTTTCTCTCTCTTTCAATCTCCCTTCCGCTTTAACCGCCTCCCTCGGGGATGTATGTCTGGAAGTTGAAGGCACTTGAGTCTTAGGTTTCACAGACGAGATCTGTCGGTACAGTTTGTGCAATCAATTATTGCGTGCCGTCCTCCTATAGGTCGTTCGGGGTAAAGTGAGCACTAAAAATTTTACCTTTGAAAAATATCACTAGCCGTCACTGCATGTAGTTCAACATTAACATAGCTGACTTACTGCTTGCATGGTTGGCATGGAAACTACGTATTATAGTTATGTGTATTTTCCTATTTTAATTCAGTCATACTAAAACAAAATCAACCGAAATCGACATAATTGTAATTTATAATTTTTTTATCAAACTTTATCGATTCATACTGACTGCAAATTATATTTAACTTGACTGTTCCTCTTATTATGATTAATGAACTTGTTGTGAGACTTACGATATGTTGAACCATATAGTTTTATATTAAAGTTTTGTTTTCGGCAATGCATCAAACAGAAGTCTTTAAAGTTTTAAATAAAATTCTGTAAACCAACACAAACCTTAAAATTATTTAATGCACTGACGCTTCTTAATGTCTTTGCTATAAAAGGATTTTGTGCCAAAAAGTTAAAAAAATAAGTTTGTTATAAATAGTGTAAAAAGTCTTGTTTTATACAGCTTACAATTTTGATCAGACAAAATATAAACTTCGTTCAGGGTAGCCGCTCATTACAACAAATAAAATTCCCTGATTTTCCTGATAGAAAATAAAAAATATTTTCACGAACCTTATATATATATATATATATATATATATAAATGTAATTTATTCGACGTATTTTCCAATCAGTTAAAACATTTAGCACTACTAAAAACGAACCCGACTATGAAGTAAATGACACCTACATGAGGATAATTTTTGAAGAAAAAATTCCATTGTGCTCTCAAAACTTCATTTTTTTCCATCATGATTGAATCAGGCAAGGTAATTGAAAGTGAAACTTCCCGCTTTGACAGGACATTCTCTTAAATTTCCCTGATATCTCCAGGTGGCCACAGTTTCCCTGATAGTTCCAGGCGATTACCCCCTAGTTGCTATAGAGAGGTAGTTATTATAAAGAGGTTCAGTATATATATAGGTTTGACAGACATAGTGTAGACGAGACGTCTGCTCACCTAGCTCACTCACCAGGACGGCCAGGGTATTCGCAGTACATCTGGCACAGAAGACGGTCAGCCTCATCTCGTCACTCGTCTAGAAGACACTGTCAGCCGCTTGGCCTGCGCGCTCCCCTGATATAGACCCCCGCCTCGCCGGAGAACACTGCTCTCCACTCGGGCGACGAAAGTGACGAGCGAACAACACACGTCGGCGATAAGACGTCTCTACTCCGGTGCGACGCGGCGTGACGCTGCACACATCCGCTCAACTCGGCGTTCTTCCGAGGTCACTGTATTAAAGTAATGCTGGAAACATCACTTGAAACAAGTCATCCTACATTGGAAGAAAAATATTTTCCAGGATTGCTGGTTATGTGTTTTGAACTGTAGATGCCTGCACATTTTTGTCGACGTTTTAAGTGTAAACTGTTGTTGAAAATATTTATTGGCTGGAATACATGAAAGAGGCACAGAGTTGACATTTGTGTATATTGAAACTGTCTGGAAATATCGGATATGACTGGAAGCTATTGTTACTAAACTTGGCATTTTTACTGGCTGACAGGACGCTTTCCGTAATTTGAGAACACATTGACGTATAAAAGCAGACTGTTTTAAAGTGTAACACGCGTGCAAAAACAGTTTCAGCCAACTTTATAATCACATATTTTGCCAGAGTAACGCATCCCTTTACGCTAAGTGTATAATTTTTGGGTAGCGCTTTTTACTACCTTTCTCGCCTCCGAATGGTTTGCACCGAAAAATTTTTAATTGTATAGCTGCACCAAACACTGCCAAATTCTTGCACTTTACATTGACAGTAATTACCTACAAATAAACCATTTTTCTACTCCATAGTTTTCGTACAAGCGCATTTAAAAGAAACGATTTGAATATTTTCGCTGCTTACCCAGAGTCAAAACTGTTCGTACTATACGCATAAAACAATCTGAAGTGAAAGTAAATGAATTAATCTACAGAATGGCGTGTTTGTTACTCCCCGTGAAACTTATTTTTACAAATACAGAAACTCAAAGACATACAAAAGTTTAAGTACATTCAAGAATTTGTTTTATGCAAACTAACTTTAACGTAAAATTACACATGTGTCTTTCTGTAGCATAATACAATAGTTACACACTGCTTGCTTCAGTCAAAAACCATATATGCATATATATATATATGCATATATACATATATACATATATACATATATGTTAATATTGTATGTTAGAAATAATTGCGACCGTCTTTCATGTACGGCCCGCATGACGTACACTGTCAATGAAAAAGGCCCGCAGATAAAGTGGGTTTGACACACCTGCTTTACACAGTTAAAACTTTTCCTTTGCAGCAAATTAAAGAAATTGCTTCAAGGTCGCCGGCTACCACGTGCTTCAAATGCGTTGTAATGTGCGGGGAAATACGTTATTTTTACGAAACTATTCCACGTGCGTCCATTGTGCCAGTTAACTGAAATAAAACAAAATTCGGACAATGTTGAAATGTCATAGTTGAAGACATCTTGTTCATTACAAGCACTGTTTCTAAGCCCTCGAGCACAGCTGAACATTTCATATCCAGACTGTCGTACTTCAAAGTATACTAACCGGATGAATGTGAAACTCAGACAGAAACGTACACTGAACTTACAGACTTGCCACCAATAAAGTTATACGGCCCCCACTTAAAGTTCCGTAGTAAAAATGTATCGGCGGAAATCTTGCAAGCTAGTTCAGCGCTTGACTCTTTGAGGCGATGTGGCATTTGATACGCGTTTCAACGTCTCCCTTATAGCTCCGTCACTTCTGAGCCGCTAACCCGCATAACCGCCCAAGGCAGTTGGCACCCGTACAGTCGTTTAGCTTGAGGTAAACAAATCTAGATTTACAAGCACAGAAAAGCTTGAAAACCTGTATTTAGTCTTACTGAATTTTCTATTGAGCAAGAGATTTTTTAAGGCAGTTATTATTATTCTGTATGGCAAATAAACTATAAGTATTGTCTTAAAAATACCATCTAACAATACAATAAATATTAGGACTAAACTATTTCGCCGGTAAAACCATTTTTGTTTTCAATACTGTGTACTTAAAACGAAAATTTTCTTTGTGACAATGCCGGCTTGTATTCAAACAATTCCTTTGCTACAAAAAATGTATTGTGGCAAATAAAGTGATTTTAGATATAAGTGTAACTTCTTGCGCCGCAATCCAATATAAGAAATATCGGTGTCAGAGATTGCAACTCAAAAACACGTCACTCGGAAACACTTTTGCTTAAAAAATTTGGGGAGGGGGGGGGGAGAATTGTATCTTTGACTTTTGCGTATTGCTTTCGATAAACCTGAAATTTTGCAGATAATGCATTTAGGATTGGTTGATGTACTCTGACGTCTTAGTCGTTCAGTCAGACTGCACCAACTCGCTTTAAGAAGGTCTAGACTTAAAGTTTACCATATAAATACATACAGGATATTTTCCTTGAAACTCAACGTTTTTCTTATGTTACTATTATCACATAGTTGTAAACGTAAAACTAGTATGACATTAATCGTTACTTACAACTTAATTGATAAATTTTGATTTGTGTCATGCTAATTTCATAAACTATGCTCAATACTGTTGTCTGTCGTAATAAGCTTCGGCTTTCGATGTTTATTCCTGCCAACAAGTTGCGAAGTAGCTAAACTGAAGCCAGGAAGGGGAGAGGACTTGTTTGTAAAACATAAAATTGTTAAAATGCACCAGTTGCCTTTTAGAGTGGTCAGTGCAGTCACCTTCATGAAGTCACGTGCCCTTACAACAATACTGGCAGCTGCAGATGCATTCTTGAGTAGTTTGTGAGGACTTTAGAAGTTCACGAATATTTTCGAAACACTCGCTTCAGAACATGTGTTGTATGTCATCAAACTAATCAGTGAGGAAGGAAATTAAAATAATTTAAACAATAGGTACTTAATGGCTTGGCGTGTCTTAATATTACTGATTTGACCAATCAGTATTATGAGTACCTCAAGTCATGCAATCTCTTGTGGCGGTCCACTTAACGCCTGGCGGACTAATAAAGTACAGCAGTGACAATTAATTACTCCACATTTTAATCTGACTAACTCGGTCTGTTGTACCGCCACGCGCCGCTCCTGTGTGGATAAATGTGGTTCAACAGTTACGTGCAAGACCTACACATACTCTTGCAAGCAATTAAAACAATTAGCTGTACATAAATCAGCATTGTGGCCTGGTAAGACGCCAACAGCTCTCCATGTACTCACATTTACTTCTCTCTGAAATCTCGACACTGCCTCTAACACTTCCTCTTTCTTCTGGTAAGCCCTCCCTCCCAGCCCAGAGTCCTCCCAACATTCGGAAACATCTTCCAGCCCATGAGAACACAGAACTGCCTAACTCTGGCCCTCGTGAGCCGAACCTAGCACTACAATTTACTCTTGCACATGGTATTATGACACCGTTAAACATCTAACTTATAAATCTTTATTTCACTTACTACTTAAGGTTATTTACCATTTCCTACTGCCGGTTTAATAAAACATAAATAAAATGAAAGGAAGGTTACAGAGGGGAAGAGATGTGTAAGAGGGAGGGATTGCAAGTACGGTCCGAGCCTCTTACTACGGTGAACCATCCCCTCTCCTGGCTTTAAGTGAGTGAGTGAGTGAGAGATTTTAGCCAACGCTCAATATCTAGAAAGCCCGCCAACCAACGGTATCGTCCGGCACGATTTCCACATAAGAATATCCAGGACCCGATCCCGCCGGGAATAAAATCCTGATCGCCTTGGTGGGAGGCGAGTACTCTAACCACTCAGCCTCCCCTTCCCTTCATGTCTTCAAGACTCGTGCAACTACATGTTTTATTTGTCAGGGCACGAAACTTCAAGTTGGGAACCACAGTAGACACTCTGAAAGGCACCCTGTGCAGTTTAACACCAAATTGTACTAACCCACTAAATAAAAACTTTCTTTGAACTTTTGTAAGTCAAAACTACCAAATGACTGGACTATGCCGGAAATGTGCTATATTTTTATTCATCCACATTAATACGTACAGAATGACCATCGAGTCCATGAAAATATGCCGCGGTTGGCGCAGTGGTTATTGCACTCACCTCCCACCACGTCGATCCGGGCTGGAGCTCCGGCGAGGTCAGTCCTCGGATTTTGTATGTGGGAATTGAGGGGGGGGAGCTCCCCGAGAAAACCCGCCGACCAGCGACATCGACCGGGACCGAGGCCAGAGATCGAGCCTGGATCGACCTTGGTAAGAGGCGAGTGGGCGGTCTGCTGACATCTCGGCCACTGAATTGTCCCTGAAGCAGCAGAGAAAGTCTGAAAACATCCCGACAGTGAGGCCAATCAGAGAAGTGTCTGCCTGGGAAGTCTCAGCTCCGGAAGTAGAGACGACGAGGGATGTTACTATAGTTCCGCTTTCACCAGTACTTTCGCTCGCTGCCTGATAAGTTCAGTTGTCTGCTGTATTGTTTCCTGCGAGGTCAGGTTCAAAGGCCGATACATGGACTGGAGGTTATGTGTCCTCTCCTCCTGCCCTGCCTCGACACAGAATACCACTTTGACGTCAAACCCTTCTGTCCATGCAAAACTGAAACCAAATAAATGCTTCCAATATCCATTTCATTGGATTAATGCATTATATAGATTTCCTTCGGAAGAGACCACCATCTATGTATCGCGAATTTCAATTCTGTACCTTCATAATAATGCAAGTAGTGCTGTATGTATTTGGAATGGGACAAAGACAATTGCTGAATTGACGAATTCGGATACGTTCGAGTGCTCGATTTATTAATATTATTTTTAATTTTATTGTATTCTTAAAAACCCATATTTTATCTTTCACAATTAGCTTTAAACCACATAACTAATCACAGTCTTCTATCATTCCAGCACACTTAATTACGTAGGTACCATTTCGAGCTTTAAACCCTTAAGAATTTGTTGTATATATTAATATATTGTTTTAGCTCAGCTTCTTTTTCTACTGTATATCTACCAAATAGTTCACCTTATCATATACAACTTTATATTGGGGCCGTGGTAACTGAATGGTCTGACCATTCGTCTCCTACTAAGGCGATTCGAGTTCGATTCCTGGCGAGGCCGGTGCCCAGGATTCTCGCATGTGGTAATCGTGCTGGACGATGCCATTGGTCGGTGGGTTTTCTCGAGGTTCTCCCGTTTCCCGGAGATGCTCCGTCCTAACCCATGTCACATCTCACCAGCACTAAATACCTCTATGTTAAACCCGAAACCTCTCTCTCACTTACACAGCTTTATATATTCACATAGTGTTGTACTAGTGCACAAGCTCCTGAGCGGATTGCTGGTTATGGACGTCCTACTGAAATATGACGCAGTTGACTTACTCATTTCCTGTCCTCTTCTCCTTCTCCTGAGCGAACACGCCTGTGTGTTGCTAGACCTGCAACATGAAGTGCATTGCACCTGACGAGAATAACAGCAATATTTCATACAGTAACATTGTCGTAACATTCACCCACAGTAGCTATAACCTATCGTCCATCGTGCAAATTAAGAACCATACACTGTACAAGCATACAAGCAGGCATATATTTTTGTACCCACATATAACAGTGTGAAGTGAAGAGGTTTTGGTCAGCGCTCAACGTCGAGGTCTTTAGTGCTGGTGAGAGGTGACATGAGGTGAGTATGGAGTAGCACCGGAATGAAAGGTCGGGGGAAACGGGAGATCCCCGAGAAAACCAGCCGACCAGCGGCATCGTCCAGCACTACTCCCACATGCGAAAATCCGGGGACCGACCCCGCTGGGAATCGAGCCCGGATCGCCTTGGCCCCTCGGCCACCGTGGCCCCCTCGTATGAAAGGAAAACTAACTTCCACTTATTATTTATCTTCAAATTTTCCACCCCTTTATTCAAGCATGCTTGTATTATGTCACCTACGTATTAACCTAGTAAACTATATCATTCAGACACCAAATTCGTCTCTAGCTACCCGTATTCACTAAAATATTCAATAGTCCTAAATGCCTACACATCTTCGCTTCACTATACTTATAGTTTTTATAGTATGTCAGTCACAGAAACTTACGATACAAATAAAATGGTATATGAAAACAGTTTATTTTAGCCGATTTTTGGGGCATAAGCTAGTGGAAGAGGAAAACACATAAAAACACATAAACCTTGAACCGGGCTGCCATTTTGACAAATCTTAACCTTGACCCTAGTTTCCCCATAATTTCGCCAAAAACTGCTATATTTTCAAAACTCTAAAATATTCCAAAAATTAAAAACCTCAAAAAATCTACACATTAAAAATAAATAAATAAATATTTTATACATTCAAAAATATTTTCCCAGACGCCATCTTGTTTCTCACTTCCGTCGGCCATTATTTTTTCCAGACTAGTCATATTTTCGACTGTCAATCGTTTATGGTACTGGAGGCCAACATGTTAAAATATTGTATACATTGATAACGCCAAAATTATCCAAATGTTTTTACAAATTAATGACTAAATTTACTGCTAGAGGGGCATTGGTCGATCGATTAATAAATATTTGTTATTTTTCTGCATATTAGATTAATACCACCTTCGTTATTTACCATTTACGTGAACAAATTAAAATGTATTAACTTAAAAATAATTAATTTATTGTCAAATACCGTATTAAAGTATGTATGTATCCAAACGAAGCAATTAATTAGTGATGCTTAATTTTAATGCTAACATTTACGTTTAAGGTCAGAACCGCAGGGACAATTGTCGACTCGTCGTATTCATCGCTCGTGGAGTCAGCAGCAGAGGACTCAATGTTCGTGACGTCACTTGAACAAGTCGCTCGTTGTTAGTTGATCACATACTGTTAGGTACCAAGAGTCATACGTTGTATTTTGTAGCATCGTCCTTACAGAAGTGATGTTTACGTCCCAGAATTATACATATTTTTGAGAATCACCAACTAATTGTGTAAAATAAAAATTAAATTCTGTATTAATATCCATATAACTAACCAGTCACTTGCTCTTACATTCCGTCTATTTAATTATCATCCTCCGCTAAACCTGCACACTACACACCTATTTATTTACCACATATTATAATCACGACACTCCTCTTAATTCCCCACACATTATACATTATTCATGCTACACTCTCCCAATGTTTTCAAATACGAATGGACAAACTGTGGTAAATTTAAGCGAGATAGCTTAAATTCTGCGATATCAGTACTTGTCAGTGTTTGAAGCAAAGGGCGATCGGTATGGTCGGACCAATAGGGACATTGAATTAAATAGTAAATAGAGGAGTGGAAGATAGGAATGGAAATTAAGGGGTTGGAAAGAGGTATGGCGGTGAGACGGGATGGAATGGATTGATGCAATTAAGTTTGGTGGGGGGGAGAGTTAGCTAGATATCTAAAACTGTTGTTTGATTATGGTATCGGAGGAGGTTTAAGTGTCCCAAGAAGGGAAGGCAGCGTTGATGGTCCCACTATTCTAGCAGGGGGAGAGAAGGGAAGGTCTGGCACCTACAGGCCAGTGAGCTTCACATCGAATAAGGGAAAGGTAAAGGAGAGTTTTGTGATTCAGTATATGGGAAAGGTTGTGAACGAGGTGAATTTGCTGCAGGTGTACCAACATGGATTCAGGAAAGTTTACTCATGTGAGAATAAGCTGGCAGAGTTGTAAGAGAATTTAGTACAGGCTATGGATTAAGGTAATCAGGTTGCCTGCTTCATAGACATTGAAAAGGTATTCGGCAAGGTACCCCGTGGTATTACCAAGAGAAAATTGGACGAAATATATAATATCAAGTGGGTTGTGGAATGGACTAGAAACTTCCTCAGAGGAAAGAGGCATAGAGTTCAAGTGGAGGAGTCATTAAAAGCGGACGGTGAGAACACATCAGTGGTGACATAGGGCAGTGTGCTCGCTTTGTTATTGTTTACCAGTATGGCGTATGGTATGTGTACAGGGATAAGTTGCAAAATAAGATTGTAGATGAGTTTGTTTTATACATAGTGGACAGAGAGGTCAACATACAGGCAACCTTTACAGGTTTTGTTGAAACTATGGAAGGGGGGTATAAGGGTGGAGGAAAGAACGTGAGAAGATTCCAAGGTTGTGGAAGAGAACAGAGTAGAGTAGGTAGTCAATACTTGTGAGGTCGGTGAGGGAATGGAATGTCTTGCAGGATGGCTTAGTGACTGTGCTTATGTGAAATGTTCACCCAGCATATGGAGACAGCACCGTGCCACTTGGCACCGCGACACCATCCACCACCTAAGTCTGTTGGGCAAGTAAGTGGATAAACTAAAATTAAAGGTTACAGTGCTTATCACCAATTGCTTAATGTTTTATAGTGGCAATTGAATTTCGGTATTCTATGCTTTAATGTTTTTGCCTATTTGTGAAATGAAAGTATAACAAGCTGTTGACAGGCGACGTACCTACGCTGCACCATGCGCCAATTTGTGCTTTATTTAATAATTATTATTTTTTAATTTAAAAGTAACTTGTGCTATTACCAATTTTTAAAATAAACCAAGGATTTATTTCATTTATTTATCTTATGAAACTGAGCTCTGATTTACCATTGTCAAGTGGTATACGCTCTTGTAACTTCTACGTAATTATTAGCAAAGTATGAATGTGTCCATACTCTGTTATTTAAGGGTTCTAAATTGTCTATGTAAGAGTTTTCATGTTTTATAGCATGTAAGGGCAGAAACACATGATTGCCTTAGCGCTTCTTCTCTAGCTATATTCAGTCTGAGACATGCCATCGCACCGTAAGCACGTTTGAATTGAGTGCACCTGGAATCTCCCTGGAATCATGTACCTTTTAGTTTACTATATTTTAATCTTTGTTTGCATGTCTCAGGGATATATGTGTGTAGCCCAGTTGTCTGTTGACACCAGCTTCTATTTTACAATGTAAATATTTCATCTGACTTAGCATCACTGTTAATTAACTTTCTGCGTGTCCTAGCTGCATATTGACAAACTTAGTGAAGTGGTTCCTGCCTTATGTAAAAGGTGAATGAATATAAGTGTGTTACATTTTCACGAATAAGACACATCAGCTTTTTTTGACGTAATCATTTATGTTGGGATCCGTTCCACAAGTAAGTGTAGTGTGCTTAACCATTTTCTCTGTTCCATTAGGTCTACAGCTCGATTAGCTGCAGGGAAATTTCCATACCACAACAATGACTACAGTTTCACCTATCTCTGCTTCTGGACTAGTGTAGGCGTCTATCAAATGGCCCACACCCAACAATACCGACTGATCAGGGCAACTTCCAGGTATTTATAACCCCCCAAATCCTTTCCTGGTCCAGCCAAGGTGCTATTAGATCTGGGATTGTTACGTTTCCTTATTACTTTCCCTCATCCCCATATTTTATCTGCCCTAGGATGGATATTATAATTTGTCTGGATTACTTTCTATTTAACTGATGTGATATCAAACTGATTTTTTACTTCCTGTTGCATACTCTTTGACTGATCGCTACTATCATGTATTTGGTGGAGCGAACTTTTTACGTGTATTATTTGTTTAGTACTTGTCACACGGAAGCCAAGCTAGTGTTTGCTATATCGAGAATTTTTAGTGTCGCATCGCGCCCGTCGTTTCGCTTCTGTTGGGCCTATGTTATTCCGTAATAATGTTAAAGATAAGTCATGACCACTGTATTGTGTATTTTTAAATATTGATTTATCTATACCCACTTTTTTCTTAGCCATGCCGGGATTATGAATATCTGCGGCTTAACATACCGTACTTACCATTGACAGCGTACCCGATTTGACGTTTTGTGTATTCCAGTTCTACCTTATTTTGTATAATGTTCTTTATGTCTGTGCTTTGTGAACTTGTGTATTTGTAGTACCAGCTGCGATACTTCTACAGACCAGGCTGACATGTTAGGCGAAACATATTCGGAACAGACTGGACCACCTAAAATATGTGTGGTTAGGCCCCCTTCAGCCAATTTCTAGTTGTTGCAATATGTGCTTCATATATAAAATAGGACCAGACATTGGTCATTACACTATATTCAACAATTATGGACACATGAACCCATTAACGACAACAATGTTCAATATCAGTAACTTTAGACCAGGTGATTCACAAGGACCAAATAATGGCAGTTGCTTTTAGTGAGCAGTGCCTTCGTTTGGTACCAATTTGAGGCAAGTCATTGTTGATGAATTTACTCTCTTTTTTAAAGTAATGTTTGTCAATGTGTATTACCAGACGGAAGTTTGATTTCCTCACTTTTATGTAGAATGTGTTTAAGGGGTTTTGGTTGTTATTTATTATTTAATTGTTTTTACAGACTGCCCTGCTAATTACTTGCTTTTTGTATGCTGTAAAATTCTGTTAATTGCAAAATTGGCCCATATGTCATCATTGTAGAAAGAAGAGTAGCCATGTCAAGTGCGGATTTAAATGAAAATGATCTATGGTTTGGCAGTGAGGCAAATAGTTGTTTTACCAGATAATGAGCTGCGTAATTTGTGTCTAGTGATTTGTTTTGTAGATGTCTTGCTGTGTGGAGGCGTGTGCTGCCAGACAGCGACCTCAACCCCAGCGTCATGTGACCTGGCTTCACCCGGCAGCAGCACCCCGGCCATGTCTATGACATCACCACCAGTATCAAACTGCTGATTTTCTTAGTAACAAGAGGCCTTGCAGTGTTTCAGTGTTTGCAGTGATTAATATAAATTGTATCGTAAATTCATATTTTACCATCACCGCCTTTGATCGTTTCTTTAAATGTTACTTAGTTCTCATGCAAAGTGTTGACAAAGCTGACCGTGTAGTTTTAGAGTTTCAGGCTGATATTCGTAGACATATCTGCGAAGAATATGCAGGGGCTGATCTAGGGGTAACTTCAGGGAAGGGCGCTGGTATTTTTCACGAATGTAGTTAGCAGGACAGTTTTCTTCCTGAGAAACCAAATTATATCAGTAAGGTTAAAATCGTCTATGTGAAGAAATTATACAACTTCACATGCATTATTTCTTGAGTGTTTTTTAAATATATATTCGGTAGTTGTACAACACATTTAAGCTTCGTTCAAACTTTATGTAACAACATTTGATTTAACTTATCAAAACATAATAAACATAACATCACCAAAATTATAAAACACTATTAATTGAAAACTTGTGAAACAAAATCTAAATGCACTATTAGTGTTAAAACATAAACTTTGTAATAAGAAAGTTGTGTTTACATAATGAACCCTAGCGAATAATGAATGTTATTTACATATCCCACAAGAAAACAAACACTGTAAAACTCAACAATAATATTCGTCACGGTTAGGTCTAACACACCTAAAAGAATTTAGTATTTTTTAACAGAGTGTTAGTTGATAGATCTCTCAGTTCTTTGTCCAATACAAATTACTTGTTATCAATTAAATTATTTGAAAATAACACCAAAAGTAAAATATTTGAATGTCATTTCGGTATTCAGTTCAATGGTGGTTAAAACATTGTCGAAAGTTACTTAAAGCACAAACTCCGTCCGCCTACTTCTCACACTTGCAAACCCGTTAATGGCATCTTCGATGTTGATGTCTGTGTCTCTGTGCACATAAGGCAAGCCCCGTCAAACCTGCCTCGGTCACAACATTTCTTGAAGAATCATTAGACTGGAATATTGTTCACATATTCCAGTAACTTTATTTGTCAAAACTGTCACATCATATGTGGATTTTATACTCAAGGGAAGCAAAGGAAGTTATTGAAGACACTGAAGCAAGTCTGATATTACGAAGTCTTAACACTGGTATGAACATAGACAGTTTCCAACAAGACTGCACTTCATAAGATTCGTCATCGGTGGATTTTCGATGATTCGGTCTGTTTATCTGCGTCTTCACAAGTCGTGGTACCAGTACATCTACGTCTAAGTCTTCCATTAGATTTGTTGTTCCCTGAAATATCACCGAAAAAAATCATCTGCCTTGCCTCTACTCTCTTGCAGAACTTCTGCTGCTTCTTTTACCTTCTTCTTTGCTAAACCAACGTCCATATGTTTACTTTGTAGAGCAACGCTGAGTTTCCTCGTAGTGTTCATTACATCGCTAAGACAAAACACTGCGATAATAAACTCACAGTCGCAGATGACCATCAGTAAGCAGTGTGCTATTGATTTTCAATCTCTCCACTTAGTTATTTAAGCAAGAGCACTGGCAACACAAGGCAAATATTCATGAAACTGTCATGCCTTTCTACCCACCTTGTTTCACACATGTCAAGCAATTGATGGCCCAGGGCATTTTTGAGAACAAAGTTACGTTTACAGGAAGTATTGAAAAAGGCTGCAACTTCCTGTAACACCGCAATAGCATTCCTGACATCTTGAACTTTACTTGATTTTTAAATCACAAAGTTTAAAATAAGATTGTTACATGGGTAAAGACAACTATTTACTGCTTTCTTCTGAATTTATTTCACTGCACCACAAACATCAAAAAAGTTCACACTGCACCCATCACACCCTATGACTACACATTTATTAATGTCAAGTCCCAATTTTTCTTAAAACTTCTGAACAATTTAACCCAAAATCACTCCCGAGATAACTGGTTTACAGCCCTCTTTTTTTTTTTTTTCAAATAATTAGCATCGTGGATGTCAATAAACCCGACAATATCCTCCCTAATAGTATTCTCAAAAACCATACTGTAATGATAAACTCAGCTGAGAGATATGTGCTACATCGCTAGTTTCATCAAAAATTACACTAGTATTTCGTAAAGGCTACTCTCTCCCTGATAATTGAAATAATTTCGTCTCCACAGTAACTTATGAACTCATTTGTTGATGTTTTGCTGATGTAAGTAGCATTTGCTACACTGGTGCGAACATGTTCTTCAGTTACAGTATCCCGACTATCAATCCTAAAACGCAGCAGTACCCGGAAATTTCCATCATTTACAGAAGATTCGTCACCACTGCCAAACAAACTGCCATCGTTACTGAGGCCTGTTAAAGGTATATTCTGAAGGCCGTGTAACATAATAGTCTTTATAATGGGAACAAGTTTATAACTGTTTCGTAACACATGTTTTTTCCCTAGTCCCACTCAAACGGTTTCTGACATCCATTTCTGGATTTTAAAAAACTTTAAGAAAACAATTTCCATCTTCAACTGCACATTTGTGGTATAGTGCGGAGTTGTAAACCTCTAAGTCGCCATATTTCCCTAACAGTTCGGCATATTTATTAACAGGCCCTGTCACAAGCTGTTTCAATGGTACTGTTCTTTGACCTCCAGTCATAGTTTTACTTTTGAAAACCGCGCAATACTTACAACACAATCATTTTTTAACATCGGAAAATAAAAGCCACTGAAACTTTTCAAAATGGCTTTTACCAACATGTCTGTTTTCCTCTCGACCATGTTATGTATTAGTGGAGCTAGAAAATACATATCCTTCTTCAGAATCCCATGGATTTTTAAGTAAGCCATACTTAGTGTGATCACTGATCGTATCAATTTTACAGATATATGTACGATGTACGCTCATTTAAACCACAATTATGGCCACCACAAGAATCATAGGAATCTGAAGTGTACGCAGACACTGAAGATGCACATGTATAGATTGAGGATTCACCTGTGGGATTCTCGTTCGGCATCGGCTGTGATGTCAAATGCTTCAGTGGAAGGCTGATGTCTTCTGCACAGTCAGCCAATTTCCTTTTCTTACTACGAAACGATTCATTTTTGTTTCTACATGTGAGGAAAAAACATACGCTCCCTATTCGCACGCACACACTGTGATGTTATTTCCAGTCACTGTATCCCTGAATTCACTGTGTTCACACTAACCAATATACTAACTGACAATGACATCCATAACCACTTGTAGTTCTGCTCGCACGGCACGCGTGATGCCTCGGGTGACAAAGTTTTGTAACTATGGCCTTGAAGGCTGGCATTGGGGTGTCGGGTGTCCTACTGACCTGTAGCGAGAGTGTGAGACAGAGACGGATTAGGTAGCAGGTAGATATAAATTCTTAGAACAACATGTTTTCTGTTATCTATCGGCAGTTTTAGGCAAGGCCAGTCGCCGCACCTGGTCCCTAGGGCACAGCGGTCGACAGACCATCGCGTCAAAGGGAGCAGAGCAAGTCTACTCCTGCCAGAGAGAGATCGTGCTCTCTTCAGACGCATTAGACCAGGCTTACATGAATTTGGGACTGCTTAACCCCCAAGTGGAGCACAACAATGCGCCTAAAGTTTAACTCCCAACAGGAGGGGACTGGCTGACAGGAAGAACCTGGGGAAACCCATCCCAGTGACCTTCCATCTGTCATACTCCTCCTCCTGAGACCCTCCACTCAGCTGCCTTTTGGTTTGAGTCGAGATGCTATCCATACCTCTAGCAGACTGCCTTGGCCTGCTCCCGGGCACTTACACAGCCAACTCGTCGACTCGTCATTGAGGAGGGGTCCTGTCCGAGTCTGTCCAGCATGTGGGTAACCACCGCCACGAGTCCAACCCAGACCAGTCACTGGAAGAACCTTACTGTGGGGCTTAGCTGGTCTCCCATAGTACGGCCTAATTTTCATGGCACTGATAGGTTTTCCGCCCTGACTCTTACCTGAGTTGGTTGAGCATGTTTACATGTACTCCGGGAGTGGCCATTTCATTATCCGAATTTCTTCACAGTGAATATTCAGACTTTTGGGCCCCAAAGGCCTGAGAGCTAGGTAATTTAACTCCCCACCTCGTGGATCCACCTTGGTGCCATCTATCGGTATATCCATCAGAGGGGATATCCCTTTCCCAATCTGGAGGGATCGGGATGCATATGGCATACATATCAGAGCCTGTATCGGATCGAAGTTCCAGTGGCACCACGAGGAAGCTGCAGGTTGACTTGGTATTGAGAGGTTATCAAGCAGAGAGGTCACGGAAGCTTCAGCTAGTACAAAAGACTGGGGGAACCCATCCCAGCATAGCACCCACCAAACTCACGAGCCCCTGAGCAACATCACCTTCCTTGTGGGGGTGACTCTCAGAGACCTCCTGGATACTAGAGTGTGGCACTGCCTCGACACCTCAAATAGGAGGAGTCCGGTACTGCCAGGGCTCACCTACGCAGGAACACACTCCTTCACCACTTCTTAGAACAACAGTTTCGCCCTGAGGCGCGCACGGATGCTATAGGGGGGTCGCGCGCACCCTGCGACCCACCCCCCTGTATCTTCCACTGAGAATATGCCCAGCACATTCTATATGTTGGTTGGAAACGATATTCCTAAGCCATTAGTGTGCTGTTTGCATATCGCAAGCTCTCTCGAAGTTGTGAGAGGTTTGGATCATTCCTCTCCGACTCGCAAGAGCAGAATGCTCTGGAAGGCGGACAAGTTGGTGTGCCGTATTATATACATCACTACTAATATAAATTAATATAAAAATGTTTTGCCATGGTTTCATAAATTTAGGTTCATTTATTTAATTTTTTTTAAATTGTTATCATCTTGTTGACTTTGTAATACCGGTAATTTGGTGCTATTCAGTACTGTGGTTGACTCGATTGGGTGTGACGTATCTGGTGTCGAGTTGAGTTCCGCTGCCGGAGCTATCATCGGCCATGATGTCGTCTACCTTGGTATTTACATCTGACAAGCGTGTGTGTGTGTTTTGTTCCTCTCGATGTGCGATGCCTTCTCGACTTGTGCTTGGCGTGTTTCAATATGCCGACCAAACGAGTCGAACTGTGCAGCCATTGTATCACGTACTTGGCTTGTCATGTCAACGTCGCGCGAGTGGCTCTCTAACTGCTCAACTCGGCTCTCCAGTTTACGTGTTTGGATCGTAACTTGCTCCTTCACAAGCTCCAGCTCTGCTCGCTGCGATTGCATTTCGTCCCTTACAGCCACCACCTTACACTGCAGATCGTAAACTTTCTCCTTTAAGTTGTCACTGAGGGCCGGCATCTGTTGTTGCAGTATGTCACATCTCCCGGAAAATTCCGACATAAGGCCTTGGCCCATATGTTGCATCTCGCCCCTTACTTCTTCAAATTTGGCTGTTTGCATGTCTAATTTGGCTGCCTGATTGTGCATATCGTCCTTAACAAACTGCATGTCGCTACCCAACGCCTGTATATTCCTTGCCATGGCGCAAATAATGTTTTCCAGCCAGCTTAACGTGTTCGGATCTGATATCTGAACACGCTCCGTGTCCTCAGCCTCGTGTCGCATAGATGTACCGGCCGCGTTTGCTTCCTCTAAGCCTGGCGCGTCGTGTTCTCTATGCATCGCGCTCGTCTCTACACCGCTTAGCCCCTCCTCCTGCTCTCTGCGCAGCTCCTCCTCCACGCCATGATGGTTTACTGTTTCACATCAGTCCGCCATCTTTCTGTCCCTCAAACTTTAGTTGGACTTAACAGGTCTCGGTAGTTACTATTTATGTTACTGCCGCTGGTTCCGGCTCGTGGCGTCCTTGACTCTGCCCCACGTTAGGCGCCAAAAATTATTAGTTGTAATAAGCTACTGATAAATACTAGGTTAATGAAACCCAGGGTTAATTTTTGAATTGATTTTTGCTTTGCAGCGTGACACTAGAGTTCTGGGGAGGGCTCGGGAAAACACCAGTACTGCTTACCATTGACGTTCCCGATGAGTTCGCCTGGTGTCCCTGTAATTTTTGCATGCAGAAACTCTACGCGTACTAAAACTAACTACGAAAAAAATACACAGCCTGATAACTTTCTGAACCAAATTTATGATGAAAAATATTTCCTGCAACCTTTAACAAAAAAGTGCGTAAGGTAGGTAACTTGTAATATTAAATTATTTACTTGGCTGACTCCTGTGGCTGTTACATGAAGGATAATCTTTGGAAATTTGAAACATAGGTAGCACAAATTGAGTGCAGATGCAAAACGTTAAAGTTCCGATAAACTGTCTCACAAAGTAGAAAATTATGATGATTATAAAAATAATGAAATGTGCCTCGCTAGTAAGAAAAGAGCGTAGGGCAATGTGACCTTAATCGAAGAGTATCGTACAGTAAAAACTACATTTCAAGGACAATCCACGCCCTAAAACCAAACTATCAGCAAGCTAATCCTAGAGAAAATGCTTGCAAGGTACAGGCTCTGTATTAATGAGAGAAGTAACTTAGCTGAAGTCTTCCAGCGGTGGGCGTAGTTCCCCGTCGCCTCGATGTCTTGCAAACTTCTCAGCTGCCGGGTTTCCTCGGTCTCTTCCCTCAAAATAAAGCCCCGGGCTGTTAGGTGCCGATGGTACTACAGTTCAATATGACACACCACACGGACTCGCGGTGGCCCAAAATAAAGTAATCTAACAAAATAAACTTATCTTAGGACTTTTCCCTTCGTGATATCACCTACAGTGATCGTCTTCATAGTAATAATCAGCCCAGTACGCAAATTAAACTCACAAGATCTCTAATTAAAAGGCCTAATTAGATAACACACCTTCGCGTGTCTCTCTCTCTCTCTCCTAGACGCCCATTCATCAATCACCAAAACCTCGATTTCTTTTAAAAATTCCTCAAATAAATAGGCTCTGGACCTGTAACCAGTCACAATGATAAAAAGGAATGAGGGAACAGTATTGCCAGTCTATCTGTGACAACAAACTAATTAATTATGAGGTAACAGTGTTGCCAAAATAGTAGTAACAGTCAACATTAAGCACTGTGTTATCAATCAGGCCACGTTTGATTTTTTAACATGCCATTCAGTTGACAGGCTCTAATAGCATCACAAATGATACTTTGTTTTAAAGAGATGATTCGTAATGGACATCTTGCTCTCCTGAAAAGCTGCATGTTTTGACTTAATACCTTTTAACATTGGAGGTTAATAAACTGTTAAAAGTATCCTAGTCAATGACTTAGAGCCTTCTAACATTGCATTACAAACTGCATGGTTTCTATTTTTATGTAAGGTATTCCAGACTTGGTACCTTTTAACATCAGACGATGTAGTTTACCCTAACAAGTGGGTTTACAGTGTAAAGTGAAAAAAATGACCATTTTTTACTTGGTCCCTTTTAACATTGGAACATTCAAATGATCTTGAGAGGGAGTAAGAGGTGCTTTCTATCAGGCGAAAGCCTAACTGCAAGCTATTATTATTATCATCACTATTATTATCTACAGAGTGTATGAGTACAGTGATTACAAACTTTCAGAAAGTTATAGTATATCCAGACTACGGGAAATCACACAGCAATGCACTGTCGGAAACGCTTTCCTGGCGCGGTAGTGACGACACAAAACACAAGAAAGAAAGGACACGAGCAAGAGAAGAAACATGTTTAATATTTTTAATACAGCAAAAAAACTAAGAAAAAAAGAACATAAAGAGACCTCGACTGTCATTATCAGCCAAAGCCTTCCCAGTATTTTTGCTGTGTTTTGATTAATAAACTTGTTTTCTCCTCTTGTTCATGTCCTACCTATCTTGTGTTTTGTGCTGCAGGAAAGTGTTTCCGACCATGCATTGATATGTGGTTTCCCATTGTCTGGGTGTACTCTATCTCTCCTGAAAGTTTGTAACCGCTGTACTGAATGAATCTAGAGATCAACCTGAAAATGTCTTTGTCATTGCCGAGATTCGAACCTACAATCCTTACATTAACATACACTCATGCTAGCCACATTACCACAGTGAACACACGAGGATGAGTTGTGTGCGATTCCTTTATAGAACATATTTGTGTACTCCAATACTCCGCATAATATTGTATGTTAAAATAATAAAAATTTACTGTGTATTGATTCATAATATCATAAAAGATTTATGTACTGTGTAATACACTATAACTCTGCAATATTCTTTCTCGTGTACATATCCCCACTAAAGTAAACCTATAAAACAATAAAGACCTATAGAAAATAAAACCAACAACCTGCAATCATTGCTGGTATGTAGCATGTGGGCCATCTCCGATGTGCCAGCATAAAGGGTTAGTTCCATATATATCTAAATTCCACCAATGTGTTACAAATGACACTCCGAATGTTCCATTACAGTAAGTCAGCCATAGCTGGACCAGCTCAGTAGAGCCATTATTTATCAAACCCAGCAGATGCACATCATGGCCAGCAATAAATTAGCTTACGGCCGATAGTGCATTTCCACATGGGTAAGAAAAACCATGTGTGGCCCATAGGTCTCGTACCATACACAAAACACAAGTGACATGTCATCACTGGTGTAATGTATTCAATAAAACCACATTATCTACTGAATAACATCCGCTTTAATTACGTTTCCCTTTACAAATACTTCGGCATTGCAATGACAACACTTAACAATTACACCGGGCATCCGCCATTGAACTCTTACATGTCATGTCCAATCTCAGTACACTACACTCCTCCCCCCCCCCCAAGCACTAAATAAGAATACATTCCACAATATCTTATATTACCACTAAACCAAACAATTATCTCACAGATACTAATTATAGATTGAGCCTTACAGGTGGCTTAATAACCCTGCGTGAGGGTGACCTGGCTGGCTTCTGTGCTATCTCATCGTTACCTGTGCTACGGACTCTTGGAGCACTAGCCTGGTAGCTCCCTGCCTTGATCGTCTGATTATAGTGCCTCTTCCAGATCAACCCTGTACCATCCACTTTGACATTTAAGACCCTGTTGCCTTCAATTCTTTGCCCCTTAACTTTTCTCCAACACTTCCTCGCTGATCGGTAGTCTCGTACCCACACCTCCTCCCCTACTGTAAACTGCACCAGCCTTTTACCAAGTCCCTTTACCGGTTGCTCTGGCAGCTCTATTTCGTGTGACCTAATCAGGTCCAGCCTGTTCCTTGGGGACCTGCCAAACAGTAGATGTGCTGGACTCATTTTAGTTGTGCTATGAGGCGCGCATCTATATGACATGAGGCAGCGACTCACTAGGGTGCTAACCGATACATGTGTATTGGTGGCATCTTGCAGCGCTTTTAACAACTCTGACTTAAAAGTCTTGACAGCATTTTCAGCTGCTCCATTACTAGCAGGATGGTAGGGAGGTGACGTTACATGCCCTATACCATTGAGTCTGCAAAAAGTCTCCAATTCCCCCGAAACAAAATTACTACCATTATCAGTAACGATGGTCTTTGACAACCCATACCTTGCAAAGGTTTCCCTCAGCCTGTTTATACACTCCTCCGCTGCCAGGGATCTCATTTAAAACTCTTGAACCCATTTAGAAAATGAATCCATAATGATCATGAAATGTGCACCCTTGAATGGTCCTAAATAATCTAAGTGTATTCTCTCAAAGACCTCTTTGGTCTCAGGCCACTGTAAATTGTCAATTTTGGGGGGTTCTGCTCTGACCGTCATGCACACTTCACATGTTCTGACGAAGTTATTCTGGTTCAAGTTAGGCCACCAAAAATAAGCTCTACACAAGTTTTTAACTTCACCATCCCCAAATGTGTCTCATGAACCTCCTCTAGCATCCTTCTCTGCCGACTCTTAGGGATTATTACCTTATATCCCTACATGAATACCCCCTGTTCTACGGATATTTCCTCCTTCTTGCGAAAGTATGGTTTCAACTCATCTGACACCGTATGCGGCCACCCTTGTTGTACATGTTTCAACACCGCTCTTAAGGTGTGGTCCACCTCGGTCTCCCGTCTTAGGTAATTGGCATCAACTGCCATAACTTGTTCTACCAGGTGCAAATACTCCCCTTCCACCAACTCCGCCTGGTTTATCTCTACTTCATCCTCTAATGGTATTCTCGATAGCCCATCCGCAACATTGCCATTGTCCGTGTCATATTTTAGTGAATAAGTTAAACCCTGACAAAAACAACGCCAACCGTTGGAGCCTCCCCGCAGCCATTGCAGGTGTACCCTTGTTTTCACCAAATAGTGCCAACAACGGCTTGTGGTCCGACTCCAATATGAAATGTCTTCCCATTAAATATTGGGGGAAAAAACTTTACCTCGCAGTTCAGGGCTAATGCCTGTTTACGAATGACAGAATAATTGGACTCCGCCTTAGTTAAAACTCTAGACACAAAGCAGATGAGTTTTTCCTCATCCCCAGGAAATATGTGTGTCAAGACAGCTGCAATTCCCTTCGCCGAGGTGTCGCCTGTCAGCTTAACCGGTTTGTCCCAATCAAAATGAACCAATACCCGGTGGTATAGTACAGCAGCCTTGGCCCTTACAAAGCTATCTTCACAAGCATCCGACCATTGAAATGTACACCCCTTTTTCAACAATGCATATAATAGGCTTACAGTAGTTGCCAGGTCGGGTATACATTTTTGGTAATAATTAACTGTGCCTAAAAATGCTCTCAATGATTCCACATCAACCAGGCTGGGCGCCTCACTAAATGCAGTGACCTTGCCAGGGTCCTTTCTGATGCCCTCTTTGTCAATCACATGACCTAGATAATGAACTTTGTTACCAAAAAATTTACACTTTTCCCGGTTCAGTTTGAACCCCACCTCCTTCAACTTGGTAAAGACCTGCCATAAATTGTCCAAATGCTCTATCTCTGTAGCACCGATTACCACAATGCCATCCAAAAATGACACTGTCCCTTTACACCCCAACAAAACCTTCTCAATGGTTCACTGAAATATGGCACATGCCTGTTTCACCCCAAAAGGCAACCTACTCACAACAAAAATACCCTTGTGTGTACTCCATGCTAACAGTTTACCCGTCTCCTCTGTCACACACAACTGGATATATGCATTTGATAAATCTATTTTTGAAAAATATACCCCCCTTGTAATGCTACAAACAGCTCCTCCACCCTAATAATAGGGTGATTAACATCCGCAATTACCTTATTCACAGTTATCTTATAATCTGCACACAATCTCATATTACCATTTGTCTATCACTGGTACAATTGGTGTGTCCCACTCAGCTGTATCTACCCTACTAATCACCTTCTCCACTACTAACCTATCAAGTTCCTGATTTACCTTTTCCAATAAGGCAAATGGAACCGTTCTAGGCTTACAAAAAACTGGCCTAGCATCAGTTGCCACCTTCAATCCCACTTTATCATACTTGTAAGTGCCCTGTTTCCCTTCAAACAACTCTTCGAATTCCTCTACCAACCTCAAACTCAATTGCATGTGGGGATGACTGTCCTCATTACAACTAGACATCTCTATCAACTTAAGAGTGGTGATCAGGTCCCTTTCCAACAGAGGCACACCCCTTGACTCTACCATCATCAATCTGTCTTGTACACAACTACCGTTACATTCTATATAAACATCTACTTCTCCCACCGATTTCAAGAATTCACCACCATACAACTTCAATACTACTGTTTAAAGTTTTAGCTTACAGTGACTAAAAACATCTTTATAGATAGAAAAAGGTAATAACGAAATAGCCGCACCAGTATCCAACTCCATTTCAATTGCCCTTGCATTAACCACAACTTGAACATATATGGACTCACCTGATCGTGCGATGTCATCGCCATAAATTTCCTTAACGTCCACAACATTCACTCCCTCGCTTTTACACACCTTGGCTAGATGTCCCACTTTTAAACACTTGTTACATTGGAACTTCCTGTATTTGCAGGCTTTAATAGATGATTCGGCTCTCCCCAAGCGTAACAGCACTGATCCGACCTGGTGTGGTGTTGTTTTGCGGTAGCCCTCGGCTTGGAATTGGTACTGCCCAATACCATCTTGCCAACCGCTTGTTCCTGCAATCACCTCCAGCATTGTCCTAGGTGCTTTTCATATGGAACATTCCTTCATCACCACTATGTTTAATAACTCATTCAGGCTCCTCGCCGGCCTTTCTTCGCATAGCTGCTCCAATTCCTTACAAGGGAGCATCCCCACTACAAAACGGTCCTTCACAAATTCATCCAGCAAAGCTCCGAACTCACATAGCGTTGCTGCGTTTTTCAACCTTGCATACCATGTATTAACACTTTCCCCAATTTGTTGACTAAGGTTATGAAACTTCATGTGCTCCCGAAAAACTGCGACCGTCGGAGAAAACTGCCTTTTCAATATTGCCACGAGCTCCTAGTATGGTTTGTCCTTCGGTAAAACCGGATCGCACAGATCACGCAATATTGTATATGCCTGTGAACCAATAACAGTCAATAACACAGGTACCTTGTCTGCATCATACACGTGGTTAGCTGCAAAATACGTTCCAGTCGTTCACAGTAAGTCTCCCAGTCCTGCATCACATAGTTTTCCACTGATCCTATATAACCTATAACACGCAGTTGTCCGTTAGCCTTGTTCTGTGCCCATGCATCTGCACACGACGCCAAATCTGGCTCGCTTCCTAGCAATCCGGTATCCATCTTGCCCGTAATAATCGTCAAACGCATAGTCAATCTCACCAGGTAACAGATTATCCTATTTACCTCGTTGCCATCTGTAATGTATTCAATAAAACCACATTATCTACTTAATAACAACCGCTTTAATTACGTTTCCATTTACAAATACTTCGGCATTGCAACGACAACACTTTACAATTATACCGGACATCCTCCATAGAACTCATACATGTCATGTCCAATCTCAGTACACTACAACTAGCCAACAAATGGTTTACTGGTGCATAGCTACTGTTTAATTACAGCTGGAAAGTCACTCCTGGATCATCAGCAGTATACCCACAGCAAGCCACAAGTGCCACATCCGTCAGTGTTCCGTAAATGTGCCATAGCTGGCATGCCAGATGTTTGTTGCCAGTAGTTAGCCGTAACAGGGCCATACTAACAAAGCCATAAATTATCAGGGCCAGCAATAAACCAGCAGTGCCGTCAGTAAAACCACAGTCGGCCAACTGTGCCTTGCTACATGGGTAAGAATTCATCAACAGAATAGAAAGCTTTAGACACTAAAAATTCTTTAAGTTCCTTCTTAAAGACTTTCGTATCAGAAAAGCACAGGTTTTGTAAGCATTTAGGCAAATTGTTGAAATTACGGCTTGATGAGTTAGAGGGTCTTTTTGAAGCACTTTTAGGTTAACAACAGGTAAGTCTATCAGTTCTTGTTTTCTTGTGTTGTGTTCAAGAAAAGAATAATTTTTCTGAAATATTTTTTTTTTATGAACATGACTGAGGTGTAAGTGAATTCACATAAAGAGGTAGGACTCTAGCACATTTGAATAAAGGTATGCAAGAATCTGTTGGTTTTTAGTCAAATATTAATCTTAAATCTCTCTTTTGCTTATGGAACACCTTCTTACTGCTAGGCGAATTTCCTCGCAAAAATTATCCCACATGTTATGACAGAGTGTGCGTATGCATAATGAACTGTTATTGCAGTCTCTCTGCTTAGTATTCCCGCTAGAGTTCGCTGGGCAAAATACACTGAACACAGTTTTGACAAAATTTGCTCTATGTGTGATTGCCAGTTAAGGTGATTATCTACCTGTAACCCAATGAATGTGGTATTTGTTGCCTCATTTGCCTCTTCTATGCCATAGCTAATGCTTGGTTCTACTTCCTTGCTGTTTTTATAAGGAACTGAATTAAGTGTGTCTTTCCAAGATTTAGGTTGAATTTGTTGGCTTGAAACCTTTTGTCTAACTTACTGAATGTGGTATTAGCTAGTTGTCCTAGTTCTTCTTTTGACTTGCCTGCCACCAATATACTAGTATAAGGTCATTCGGGATAAAGTGAGCACTAAAGATTTAACTTTTGAAAAAAATCACTAGCCGTTATGCATATAAGTCACCATTAACAAGAGTTACTTTTCTGCTTGTATGGTTGGTAGCGATTCATTGCTTGTAGTAGCAGAATTTCACACAAAGTGATGACACAATTATTTCTGAGAAAAAAATATGCTTAGTAATTCATTGCAACACCATGCAAGCTGGTCCAAAAAAGCAACGTGATTGGCCATTCTGAAGTGTGTGTTTGGTGGGTGTAGACAAAAATGGAATGGACATGTGGGTATATTAAGCTAATATACAATTCCAGTGCTTTACACCAGTTTTAATATTCTTCTAAAACCCCGCCATAGTATTCAAAAAATCAAAGACTTGGCATTGTGAATGCGGTCGTTTAATTCTGTATTAAAAATAAAGCAATTCTATTCAAACTTTTAAAGGAAATTGTGACTACCTACTGCCTTTAATGTGCATATGGTTAATTTATATTAACCATTGTTTGCACATGGTTACATATTTTCAATAAATATCTGGCAGTTTGTGAAGACAGCATAAGTTAATTAGTAAATTTTAAACAGAAAGTACTGGTATGAGGTCTGAAAATCTAACACAAGATAAGTACCGGTAATTAATGAAGGGCAGTAGGATATCCCTTGATAAATATTTCACACAGTACAAATGTTCATACTTTTAAGCTAAATTTTTTGTAAGTACACATCTATAGTACTAGTAAGACTGAAGGCAGAATGCAGGCAGAATTAATCATGCGAACTGATCAGTTTGCTGCATTGGATTGGGGTACCTGTGGACACGAATGTGGGACATTTTTTTTCTATTGTGAATTGAGTCCTGAAAGACTCAATCTGAGGAACACTCAACAGTTTGCTGCTGTAGTACCTAAAGTATACTCTCAGGTTCTGTTGGTCATCTGCTGAAATATTTATATAGGTACCTTATGTGCTTTATGGTATAACTTTTATTTAAATTATATGGCATCGATAATAATATGAAGATATTTTATAATTACAAGACATTTAAGTACCAGAATTGTCTTGTCATATTTTAGTATTAGGTATGTATGACAATTTTTTACTCTGGCTAATAAAACAAAAATTTTCACACATGCTTCAGGGCCTACTAAGGAATCAAGCCAAAACTCATTACACCACAAGCACAAAAGTCAATCAGCATCCAACTGCCAACATAAGTCAGCACTTACAAGCAAAATAACAGTATATTTTTGCAAAAGTTCAGGGTGAGACTTCATAATCATCATGGAATTTAATCAATTTAACCATTATTACAATTATTATATCACATACATCATAGCATTACTGAGGAGTCAAAACTAACGTTGCTACAAATATGGGTAGGTGAATACCACTGGCGAGCCACACGTTTAATACTTTTGTAGTAAATAAATTAAAATTGCCGCAAAATTTATTATGTATTACATGCTTATTTCAAATTTAATTTAATTAAATATATATATATTATAATAATAATAATAATGGGTACCTGCTACATGAATTTTTAAGTTATGAAGCTCGCATTTCATTGACGCAATTTTTAAAATGAGGTACTTGTAAATCAGAGCAACTTACAGTTGTCAAAAGCTTTGAAAGAACAAAACATGTTTAATTTTCGCGCGTGCGAAAGTGCCTAGCAAAAAAAAAAAAAAACGAAGATGCACGATGTGATGTTCTCAGAATCGGCTATCTTCGGGGCGTCACGAAGCCACATCGTACACTTCGGCTATCTTCGGGTGTCTGTAATAGGAGGTGTGAAGGGTTTTTTTTTTTTTTTTTTTTTTGTGGCCCAGAAGGGGCACACCCTAGGTTAGTGTCTAACTACTAGGAGTAACACTTCAATTTTACATTATTTCAATTTCCGTTACATAACTTATTTTCTCAGAAACGGTTCCGCTATCTTACCCAGTATTACTTGTTTCATTTTTGGTCATATCACATATGATGTCATAGATATAAACATAAACTTTATGATCGAATAGACACCCACATTATTCAGTTACGCGCAACGGTTACGCATAAGATTTTGAAGTGAAGGCAGTCGCAACAAACAGACAAACAAACAGACCGTGGTCGACGGTTTGTGTAAACCCATATTTACAATATTTATTACTGTATTTTTTTAAATATATTCAGTGTACATTATAAGGCGGATTTAATTTTATTTCGACATGTGTGACTTGCATTTAAATGAGGATGGCTACAGTCCTTCAACGCAAAAAGGGAAACGAGAATTAAGTGGGAGGTATTAGATGAAGGAAAAAATGGAGTAATATAATAATAACAATAATTTTTACTCTCGCAATTGGGCTAACGCCCGGTGGCAAGCAGACTTCTCTTTATCCCCACAGCATAAATCCTCCACCAGTCCCTTGTTCCAACCCCCCTCATCATAGTCGTAGATCACGGCAAAGAGTGAACTTGAAAGATGCAGCCAATCCATAAAAAATGTACTTTGAATTTAAAATGGTTCGATTTGAAAATTACATAATTGTTTTCTAGGTAAGCCGATGCAGACAGTAATGTAAATATGAAAAATATCTTAGCTTATGCTTGTTTTCCGTATTGTAGAACATAACAGAAGTTTTAATTCTATGAATAATGCAGTAGATATTAGTAACTCTGCATTTCCTGATGTTGTGTTGGTAATTTATTTCCTATAAGTTTATGAAAAACTCATACAATAGTAGGTAAAATAAAATATTATGAGTGTAGGGATTTTTTCAAGGGAAAAGGGATTTTTCACTTCCTAAGTAGAGTTTTTTGTAATGTACTACTATTATAGCGTAGGCAACGGTACTACCTGACAACACTGTTACCGAAGTGAAGTTGACGGGGAAACGGATGGCTCTGGCGGTTAGGAAACGTGTTTTTTTATTTGTCCACCGTACTTGTTTTATTTATTATTTATGATACATAATGGCAAAAAGGACTTACCAACAAAAATTTTACATTTTTTATGTTGTGACGCTAAGTTTACCAGAATTTGTATCTCGGGCAAATAACAGACAATTCTTCACGAATCGCAAAGAAATACAAGGAACAGACATAACTCCAAATACGGTACGTGGCGGAATATGAAGGTATTTCGTATTTAGGTTATTCAAAGTTATTAAATATCGAGTCACTACTCACTGTGTATCGGTCGAACTGTTGATTTTAGACGTACGAAAAGAAAATTGTAGTTTTCTTACTTCGAAAATTTTCGTTTTTCATTAGGTTAGGTTCTGTTATTTTACCATTAAGTTTTCCATTATTTGTTAGGTTACCTAACCTTACTTAAGGTAACGAAAAATATAAAATTTAATAGTAAAATAACCTGATTAGTAAACTTCAATTTTGTTAATGTAGGTACGACTACTTGTAACATCTCAAAAACATTTTACATAAATATACTATAAGTACCTCAACACTACACAATGAGTAGAGATTCTTGATATTTACCCAGTGCTGTGCGAGTGTGGTTCTGACTAGCTGATTGGCCCATGTGACCAGGATGTCACTGCTGTTCTGCTTGCAGGGCGGTGCCATGCCACAGATTACAGGTGAAATTTTAACTTTTTGGGAACGGCAGGAGCCGCACTCATCAGCAGGGAACGGCAAGGTGATTACTAATTGGTTAACTGATGTATGCCATGAAATGTGTGCCCATGCTGTGACATGTGTGACAGTGTGGAAAAAAAATGTAAATGTGACTTCTCTGCCACCTTTTGTGCGCAGATAAACTGTGCTGCAGCGGCAGGCACCAGTTCATTGTGGCACACAGTAGGCTACTACAAAGAGTAGAAAACCAGCAAATCACCATAACCGGAACCGTGAGCGGCAAGGCACCAGCAGATGATACTTTTTATTGTGGCAGATGCTTTAAACTTGAGTTAGGCCTATATTCAAATATTTAACTAAAATAAGATACTTTGTACACATACAATACTGTGGAAATTGATCTTTGCATGTAAAAAATTAGTGAAATTTATGATAAAATGACATGAATGATGGCAAAAAGTAATAACAAAAAATTTCATTATAATTGACTAAGTCATTAAAATATTTCCACCGAAAACAGCACATGAAACATGAGTACACAGTAGGAGTACATACGTACATGTGACTGGTAAAAGATAGCTTACATACCATTTCCGAAATGACAAATTTTGTTAGACCAAATTGTTAGGTGGCTCCAGTTTACTGGAGTGAAGTTAGCTCTGTTGTCCTCCAAATCACACAAGTGCCCATTGCAAATACAAACTAAGTTGGAAAGCAATATGATGATAAGCAGCTCTATCTTACAGGATCTACTTTATGTTTCGTTCGTGTTTTGCTGTTTTTTTTTTTTTTTTTTTTTTTTTTTTTTTTTTTTTTTTTTTTTTTTTTTTTTTTTTTTTTTTTTCACTTTGACCAATAAATTAAAGTAACTTTTCGCGATCGGGTATTTAATGTTTAAATTCTGGTAACTTCTGTATTTTTCAGCAATTAATTAAAAGAGAGAGAGGTTGACATGTAAATTCTATAGTTTAGTTTTGTTTGTTTATTAAGTAATTTCTGTAGGCGTGTAATTTGAAAGTTAGACTTTGACAGACAGAGAATGTTAATAATGGCAGATAAATAATGAGATTTGATATTTCTTATGCACTTTACGTGCCCACTTATGAGGCTGTGCTAGGGTTAGTTGATTGTGCATACTACTGAGGTAGGTTATGCTGGTGTTTGTGATTATGTGTAGGGGCGAGTGTCCCCCGAGTTTTAAGTAATTGTATTTAGGGGCGTGTGTCTCCACGATTTCATATTAGGGTTTGCTACTGAGGAATGAGACTCAGGTAGCACATGTTGTGAGTGTTAGTTCCCTATAAAGATAGGGCTAGCACATTTGTTTATGTTATTGTTTTTGCTACACCCTTCTCATGGATCTCGATTAGGGCTTCTTAATGTTCCATATTGTTCACTTCAAATTGATTCCATTTGCACGCCTGTTAACAGTAATTCTGTGAATGTAATGTTTAGTGTAATTATCCTTTTTGTATTGTAATTTCTAATATTTCGATTTGTGTTGATGTTTTGTTAAAATGATTTCTGTTTTGAATAAATCGCTGCTGCAATTGATCCCGGAATTTACTATGTTGACGCGGACCAAGCCGCATGCCCTCGGAACAGCCCGTCGTGCGCACCACGCATGCATGAACACACCTGGATACCAGTACTACGGGCGCATATGGGAAAGCACCCGGCAGCGTGGTCTCAAGAGGCCACGGCGTCCCGACGCCGCCCCCGCAGTCAAACACAATGTCCAGCCATAAAACAAACCCTCTTGACCTCCAGCAATTGCTGGGAATACGTCCCATCAAGCCTAAAAGCCACAAACACGCTGTGAACCACGACGTGTCAGTGCGCGTGTTC
The DNA here is from genome assembly GCA_003012365.1 of Medauroidea extradentata. Classification (NCBI taxonomy): domain Eukaryota; kingdom Metazoa; phylum Arthropoda; class Insecta; order Phasmatodea; family Phasmatidae; genus Medauroidea; species Medauroidea extradentata. The sequence goes on along the minus strand of PNEQ01024908.1, from coordinate 663 downwards.
TGTGTGAGTGAGGGAAAAGGGGACACATGTGTAGTGTGATAAAGAGACGTCCTAGGCCAGGGGTAACCTTGTTCCCCAAAATTCAGCCCCCGGGAAAGACTTGTTAGGTCTAACCTCAAACTCGGGTAGAAACACCCCTGCGTCTAACGTAATATTGGAATCGTCCAACCGGCAACCTCTGCCTTTTAAATTCTTTAAAACTTCTAATTGTTAAAATACTTTTCTTTATAATAACATTGCTCTCTAGATTTTTCATTTAACAATATTAAAATAATTCTCTGTTATTAATGTAATTTAAATGCACGTAACGTAAAATATTGTCTAACATAAAATTTTCGAAACATAAAAATGAACATTCCAAACAACCTTTTGGACATTAATCATCAAGCCTAAATTTTATACAAATTTTCCAAGTGCTTTGTTTATATGTCGTAAGTGTTTTATGTGTGAACGAAGTTTTGGCACGCTCAGCAGCAAGGTCGCCCTGAGCCCGCCAAGGCTTCGGCAGTTGACTACTGGCGGCGTGTAGAGGCGGTTCGGCTACGGTCACCCGGGCACCAGCATCTCTTTTGTCTTATCATGCACTGCAATAGTCGTTTTCTTTCTTTGTCTGGAACAGTAATTTAACGTAATTTATGTGCCCGGGTTAACCCCTCTCCCCTG
>PNEQ01024907.1:15967-64001 GCA_003012365.1 Medauroidea extradentata | reverse complement strand
AATACCTAACCAAGAGGCTAGCACAGTGGCCGATGCTTTAATGGAGCATGTATTCTCAAGGTTTGGAGTGCCACTCGAACTTCACTCCGACCAGGGCCGCAACTTTGAAGCCAAGTTATTCCAGGAAGTGACCAAAATTTTGGGAATGAAGAAGACACGGACTACTCCTTTGCATCCTCAGTCAGATGGGATGGTCGAGTGTTTAAATCGTACCTTAGAACAGTATCTGTCCATTTTTGTAGCCGACAATCAAAAGGACTGGAACTCCAAGGTGCCCCTGTTTCTCCTTGCATATCGGTCAGCTATCCATGAAGCCACAAGGGTGACACCTTCGAAGATGCTGTTAGGGCGAGAGCTTCGTCTTCCAAGTGATCTACTGTTTGGGAGGCCAGCAGAAGAAGAACAGCCTGTTTCACCGATTGTGTATGCTGACGATTTGCGTCGCAAATTGAGCACAGTCCATGACTTCGCTCGGCAACATTTGAGAGTCAACAGCGACCGGATGAAAACGAGGTATGATCGGAGGGGACCTGAAAGGACATTTCAAGAAGGACAGCTGGTGTGGCTGTATAACCCACAGCGACGGAAAGGATACTGTCCGAAACTACAGAAATGCTGGGAAGGCCCTTACCAGACAAACAATGATTGGATGAACTTTGTATGGCTGATCTCATGAAGCAGTTTATATATAATGATTAAATGATTACCGCCTTATGATATTTAGAACATTTGTGCATTACTTAGTAATTTATTATTTTTGTACGTAGAGTGGTTAACAGTTTAGATGGTTTAAGGGGTAGGTAACGTTTCGATAAATTAATTAGCAGCGTAGTAACGGCACTGTTGTCAATGTATAAATAACTTAAATGTTGTAACAAACTAAAACTGAAAGTATTGGTTAATGATTTAGTTTACTGCGTGAGAGCTTAAATAGGATTTTTGAACAGTTGTTCAAGAGTTAACTAAAAAAATTTATACGAAAAATGTCTGTATTTTCATATATTTAAACAATATTTAATTTAAATATGTTCAAATATATTATTATTAAATAAGCGCAGTTTTCTGGACAATTAATATAATCTTTAAGTTTATGTTTATGTCTGTTAGTACTGTAATACTTTTAAAAGCTCTCAAATTCAGTAGCTTAGTGCTGAAATAAGTGAACCAAGCATTTAAAACTAATTTTAACCTTGAACATTGTTAAATACTATGAACATATTACATTATTAAATTAAGTAATTACCCTCACTGCAAGAAACGTTCAAGGAAACATGAATGAAAATTATCAGGAATTTTAGGTTTCACCAATATGATAGTAAGTGTTCTTTTGGTAATTCTCAAGTTTCTGGCTGATCGTAAAAATTATTGTAAAATCATTGTGGATAGACCTAATTTTGTTCTCATAATAGTTTTCACCAGATTTGCAGTCCTGTCAAAAGTACGCAGATGTAACTAACTACCCTAGTACAACGCCAATACAGTGGTTACAATAATAAACTGGAATCTATTTATATTATCATTGGTACACTGTAATCCCTTTAAAGATAACGTGTTATGTAGAAACGAGACATATTCTAAAACATTAAGTTAAAATTCCATAATCATAAACTATGCGTGTAGAAGACTAATTTTGATTAGATCTTGCTTCTACCAATAGGCCACCAGCATAATTAATTAGGCTACTTTCCTCAATGTGGGTGCCAAGTAACACAAAAAGGACAAATTTGTCATGTAGATCTGGAAATGTGGGTGTGTGTCATTCCATCTTCGAATACGGTAGACCTACAACACTAGTTGAATCAATTTTGGAAATTAAAGTGGCTGACATAAAATTTGATTCGAATCGGTCCAATACTACAGAAATAAATGTATTAAAATTATGAATTTGTGAAGTGATATTTTCGAAATTAGGGAACGTATATTATTAGACACAGCACGAACAATTGAAATTCAAGTCACGTTAGCTTACTTAGTACAAATTGTATACCGAATTTGACGAAGTTTAGGAAAATTCTTCCGCAGATGACTCGTTTAGTCCAAAAGGTTCTAAGGGCCTCAATTTTCAAAAATAACTGCCATGGTATTAGTAAAATACAAGTCACTGTACTAAAAACTACATGTGTATTGAGTATGATGAAATTCGTTTACATGGTTTCTTTATATAGATCTTGTGATCAAGAAAATATTCAAATATCCAATATTTCGATAGACGAGCACATTAAACGACGCTAAAACGTCAAATCACTTCACTAAGTTTTATGCGTGTAGCGGGTTTGAGCAAATTATGAAATATTACAATTTGTATATCTTGTGTAAAAAAATAAATTCAGATAGCCGCATCGTAAAAATGGCCACAAGTTAAAAAATATAAACACTTCATTAACAAAATACATAAAAGTCAAGTCATCTTTACTATGTACAATATATGTACTAAGTTTGTTGAAATTCTGATAAACGATTCTTAAGATATCTCGCAAGTTCAAAAAATCTCATATCGCCGCCATTGAAAAATTATGAGCATGGCATGAACGAATTACACAAAAGTCGGGTCAGCTTACTAATAACTTTATGAATATCGAAATCGATTAAATTTTTAATAATGGTATCTCAAATACCTCGTGTGGTAAATTTTTTTTTTTGGAATGACAGCCATTTTAAAAATGTGATCACATCAAAAATTTATATTAATTTACTATGTACGTACGTACTGCAATGTGTACTGTACCGGGTTTGATACAATTGTAAAATACGGTTCCTTTCACATGATCAAAAAATGTAGGCCTTCTCATTCTCGCCATGTAAAATATGAACATGGCATAAACGAAATCAACGAAAGTAAAGTCAGGTTATTAATTACTTAGCACTATTAATGTGTACCAAGTTTTATGAAATCTGGTCCGTGGGTTCAAAAGTTTATGAGCGGTGACCCACGACAGGAAGGTGATCTTACAAGCCAATTAATTTTCTCTATTCAAAAAGTAGGCTAAAAATACCTATGTTAATATTACATAATGCATGGGATTACATCAGCGTAGACTTTACTAACACAAATACGCTGAACAGTTGTCTTAAACTATTTGTGTTCAGTAAGTGAAGAGATTTTGGCCTGCGCTTGGCAGTGAAGTGAGGGGTGATCAGATGAGAGTATGGAGCAGCGACGGGATGATGGGGTGAGAGTAAACGGGAGACTCTCCAATATAACATACCGACCAACGGCATCGGTTCTCACATGTGAAAGTTCTGTCCGACCCCACCTGGAAACGAACCTGGTCGCCTTGGTGGGAGGCGATCGCTCTGGCTGATATGCCAAAAGGAACTCCAAAATGTATTATAAATTAACGTAGGAAAAGTGAAATGGAAATGGTGAAAATATAATGTGCAAGCATCCACCAAGATATAAGGAAATACATTGTAATATTAAAGAGTCATCTACATTTTTAGCACACTGTTACTCAACCAGAGTGATAAACGTGATAGTTACAGACGTCTTATCGCGTCAATCTTTGGTCAACATTTATCTGAATCCAGAGTAGTACCTTGATGTCCCTTATAAGTGGATGACATATTAGTTCATCCACAAAAAAGAGGGACCTTGTAGATTCAAGTCCTTCCCAAAAAATTTATGAGTCTTATAAATTTATAACCATTTATGTCTGTAACATTTTATAAATCTCGTCTTAGCGTACTTCTAGAAGGAAAAACAATGAATGAGAGTTCATTGTTTTATGGATTTCATTGCAAAATACTGTTTTGTTTTCCTCTGTTAACATTTTCCATACGTGTTTCTTTTCGGCGTGAGACTCCCGTGCAAGTGTTCCAAACTATTTCAAGTGATTTAATTGTTAAACATTAAGTTTGACTGAAATATCTCTGATCTCATAAGTGTGGCAGGATTATACATAAATGTAGATCTGAATTGAAATGTATTGCTCTGACAAAAAATTCCGCTGAGTTGAATTTCGGATAAGAATACATTGACGCACCTTAGAGTTCTGACACAGGTTAGTTGTTTGCCGACCATTCATTTGTATTCAGAATAAGGACGCTAGTCTAATTATGTTAAAGATTCGCACATTTATATATATATGTATGTATATAAATAATATCAACAAACCAGTACGCATACTAAACTGAAACCTAAATAAATCTGCGTAATTTTTCCACAATCTCAGTGTAATTCATTATGATACAACATAACTAGAGATTGTGACATTTTGTGAACTCAATGACCTGCATGTTAGAATCAAATATTCAATGCATACTCAAGCCCTGTCTGTTCATTGTCTGCTGTTCCACTGAGTAGCAGCTAGTAGACAAATGGTCGGGACTTGAGTATGCATAGGATATTTGATTCTAACATGCAGGTAATTGGATTCGCGAAATTTCACCCCCTCTAAACATAACCGATAATTAAAAAACCAGTAAACCTAACATGGCGTAGGTTAAGAGGGCTATACACCGTATGTAATTTTCCGAGTTTGATGTGCGGAGACAGTGAAGTGATAAGGTTCAGCTATCCGCACGCGACGATAACAGCATCGCTTCTATTCGCTGCCCGCAAACTACCGTGCAGTGTTTCCCAACAACTCTTTTCCCTGTGGGACTTAAAGCGGCGACCCTACATTTTAATTTGTGGGAGGTTTGCAGCAAAATCGAACGCATGTTCCCAACGTTGTGTTTTACGAATCCGTATTTTATTTTTCCAGTTATAGTTGTCTAAAGAAAGCTGTTTTTGGCCATTTGGAGTGTGTTTCTTATAAGCAAGTTGCATTTTAAAAAGGGTAGAAGCCTAATTTTAACCGTGTGTCCTTTTCGTAGTCAAACATATTGTGAATGACTTTAGCTGTTTCTCGTATAAAAGAATAGGCGCGGCACGCTACAGTACCGTTCTTGCGTCAGGTGCAGAAGCCTCTTAAGGTTGTTCAAGTGGGGGGAAAAAATCATAATTTTATATTTGTATGAAATAGTGTTAGTTTTGTACACATTAGTTGAGAGTACACATACTTTTAACGGAAAAAAATTAGCTCATCTGGTTTTCCTGTAATGGCACTTCAAAGTCAAAATTTGCGTATTTTTACTTCATACAAAACTTGAAAACCAGTAACATAATGAAATGGAAAAAAATCACATCAACAGTACCTGTTACTGTCTATGGCTTGTAGCATATAAAACCCGTCAGGAAAAATATTTATGTTAAATAAAAAATTTCAAAATTAAACATTTTTTTGGTACTTTTATAAATTTATTTTAAACACAAAAATATTTTATAATGGGTTTGTTTATGCTTCAAGCCGTAGATGGTGACGTGCAGTTTTGATAAGATTTTTTACATTTCATTATATTTACTGGTTTTCAAGTTTTGTATGAAGTAAAAATATGCAAATTTTGACTTTGAAGTGACATTACGGGAAAACTGGCTGAGCTAATTTTTTTTCGTTAGAGGTTAATATACCCTTAAGTAATGTCTACAAAACTAATACTATTTCATACAAATATAAGTTATGAATTTTTCCCCACTTGAACGCCCTTAAGGGCCTCGCCTACCACGCGCTTAAAATGTGTGGCAGCGTGTTAGTACTACGGTTTTTTATAAATAAACTACTCCACATATGCCCAATGTGTCTATGCACGGAAATAAAATACACTCCAAACGATGACTGAAGAGTTGTTTTAAAGCACCACGTCGATTAGAAAAATCATTTCTGAGCTCCTCAAAATGGCTAAAAAAAAACAGCTTTTTAAACCTGCTATATCTGTAAAACTACTTGCGGGATTCGTGTAAAACTTGTCTAGGAGCATGCAATGAACTTTGCTTAAAACTTTCCACCAATAAAAAGCTGGGGACACCACTGAAAGTGTCAGTCAGGCGAGTGAGCTACGATACCACTGCACGTCGTTTCAGTGTCTTGCTGTAGAGGCGATACCGCACCACAGGAGCTGGTCAACATCGCCCTTGGCGTCGTTCCTCACTCACAAATACGCGGCCAGTAGACGGGCACCTTTACATTAGAATTGACACCAACGTCCGTACATCTGGTGTTTACGCAAAAATGTTCCCAAATATTGGTCCAAATCTAAAAATATTTTCAAGGCAAATTTCGCGAATGGTTACATTCTCCGTGATCGCAGCACGAAACACGACTGTCGTGAATCGCGCGCGTAAGTCGCAAGGCGCTGACAAAACACCTTCATATATCAGCATTGTTTTTATTCCGGCTGGCGTAAGACGCTCGCTGGCTTCCTAGGAAAGGTTATCTCTGTCGCTCGGTACTGAGCGTGATATTCCCACAGCCACCGCGCGCTACTACGTACTACGGAATATTCCTATATTTAGAGATGATTAGAGATTATGGTTAGAGATGATGGTATACCGCGAAAATATTTTATGCCAACATATCCTTGAAAATACTGTAGCTTCTAGTGACATGTATGATTGGGTAATATACTTCTGACACAACGTGGCTGTCTGCTAACCAATAATAGACATAAAAATATTACAATAGCGGGATTCTGAATGGTTTAGTCAAATAGGGCAACAGTTCTACGTACAAGAGAAAGCCAGTAATCTACTCATAAGCTGAACGTGAGTTGAAACCCAGCAAACAGTCAAGTTTTCCTGCGATAAACCATAATCTCTAATGATGGTATATCGCAAAAATGTTTTCTGCCAACATACCCTTGAAAACACTGTAGTTTCTTGCAACATCTATTATTCGGTCGGTATTTCATGTCTGACGCAACGTGGCTGTCAGCAGACCAATAACAGGCATAAAATATTACAATTTCGGGATTCTTATAGGCGCAGTCAAATAGGGTAACAGCTCCAAGTACGAGCTAAAGCTAGAATTATTCTGGTAAGCTGGACGTGTGTTGGAATCCAGCAAACTGTCAAGTTTACCCGCGATAAACAATCATCTCTAGAGATGATGATTAGAGACACTGGAAAATCGCGAAAATATTTAACATAGTCTCCAATACACTGTAGTATCTCAATCATGACACGTGTGAACAGTTTCCTGGCCAATCACACACATTCTGTGTCGAAACTGTACTGTTGTAATTGGGTCTGTTGAAGATGGACACAGTGCTTCATGTAAGTGATAGCCAATATAGGTGTAAAACCTTTAGTTTTATATATAGCATGCTGGAGCCTAGCAAACAATCAACTTTTCCTGCGATTTACCAGTGTCTCTAATGCTGATTTATCGCGGGAAAATTTGACTGTTAACTGGGTATCAACGTTCGTTCAGCGTGTGAAAAGATTACTGGCTTTCGCTTGTGCGTAAAGCTGTTGCCATATTTGACTGAGCCAATAAGAATCTCGCTACTTTAATATTTGATGCCTATTATTGGTCGCAGACAGAAACGTTGTGCCAGACGTATATCACCCTACCATACATGTCGCAGAAACCACAGTGTTTTCAAGGGTACGTTGCCGTAAACAATTTTCCCGATGTACCATAATTAGTAGAGACATGAAAAATTCGCGGGTTCACTGACATGTAGGCTAACCTCCGAGAACATATATGTACTTTAGCAAGCAACAACTGCTCATTAGCTGTACTTTAACACAGTGATATGAGCGTTCATTTATTTATGTTTATGTTTTTAGCTCAGCGACATCCGTGAACTGTCATGAGAGTCGAGGGCCAGTTACGGAATTAGCACGAATTTATAGTAGTTGGAATTATAGCTTGTTCCTAAAAGAAAAAGATAGTTTTTTAGGTCTCTAATCATTAGAGACAGGAATATTTCGGGGATTCAATGACCTGCATGTTTGAATCTACAGTCCTATGCATACTCAAGTCCCTATCACTTGTCCACTAGCTGCTACTCAGTGGAACAACAGACAATGAACGAATAGACGGGGCTTGAGTATGCATAGTAGAACGGATTTTAACCTGCAGGTTATTGAATTCGCGAAATTTTCCTGTCCCTAACCATAAAAGAGACCTGGAAATCTCGCAAAATTCATTCGAGAATACACTTGACTTCAAACTCTTGTGCACGTATTTTGAAACTCGGGCTTGGCGACTAGAGGCAACGATTTTTGGTGAAAATAATTACGCAACATTTTGTTTCAACGCTTCACGTTCACATCTGCATCTCTGGTACGTAGTTATTGGCAGCATGCATTAATGTAAAGGCGTCACTCATTTGACTGTGCCAATGAGAATAACTTCACCACACGCCTACGATTAGCGGGTAGATCTCAGATAAGTTAAGAATTAAAAACCGGCAAATCACCCGCCATTAAGCAGAGCTGCAGATATGAACGTGAGGCACTGAAACAAAATTTTGCATATTTTTTTTTTTTTTTACCAAAAATCGTTGTCTCTGTTGAATCACTGCTACATAAACTCGGGCTTGATGATTCAGGAGCAACAGCTAACTTGCGTGAAAAAACTCAGCTGGCTCCCACGCTTTCTTGTCAGATGTACAACTGGCCACACACTGGAGCAGCAGGTAATGAACAAGTCGCTGAAGACATTCTGTACACGTGACTGTGAAGTCCAGCAAGCAGGTAGTAGAACCCGAGATATTTCCGGCTCTCTTACCATCATCTCTAGCTATATTCTGGCTTGTCCAGAGCCGGATCTAAGGAAGAGGGTGAGATAAGCACAGCTGTCTGAAGGGTCGGAAAATTCCTGCAAGTTCGAATTTCTTCTGTCCTTAGCAAAAACAACTTTTGCGCTCAATAGAAAATATGTAGATCTGACCCTAAGCATAACTATCATAAATTTTGACAATCCTCTAAATTCGCACAGCACAGAAAGTTTGTGCACCGCTTTGGTTCACTGCCTTACGTACACACCTGCGAACAATGTTAAGGCCGTGGCCTACCTGCGTGTTGGAGTTTCAAACGAAGAGGAGCTCAGAGCTGTAAGGTTGACCTTGCGGTGCGAGTTTAAATGCCACGTCGCCGCAATGAATCAACCGCTGAACTAGCGTGCAAGATTCTCGCAGTACAATGTTTACTATGGGACTTTAAGACTACTCCGCACCAACAACTTCGTAATTTTATAATAGAACAAAACACTGTATAACTCTTACACATTACATTAATAGTAAATTACAACAAATAATTTTTTTTTCGGTTCAATAGTTTTTTTTACAAACGCATGTCAAAATAGAGATTGTACTATTTTCGCTACTTACCCAATGTAACATCTATTCAAACGGTGCGAATAAGATTATTTAGAGATAAAGTAAATGTATTAAGCTACAGAATAACGGCTTTGTAATTTTGCGTAGTATTGTTTGTATAAAAAAAATCTTCTATGTAGGTACCTAATATTTTTTGCATGTTCTATCAGTACCTCCCCAAATTATTCGTATCTATTTCTGTTATCACTACGATACCGACTATATGCAATATGGCGAAAGTTTTAAATATGACAGCTTATTTGAATCCATCAACGTAGAAACTTGTACAACACATGTTGCTTGCCATACCGGTGTCAAAATCCTCTCCATTACGTCCCTCGAATTTGAAAACTCGCTTAATGTATGTCTAAATCAAATATGCGTAGTGTTTTAATTACGTACCTAAATGTGGTTCACATAGAAAAACAACCTCCCACCATCCATGGTACATTCGCATTTCATGGCAAGAAATAATCCACACTTTCCACGTGATTTTACATGAGTTAATTAATAATTATTTTGGTATTACAAGTAAAAATTAAAGTGAATTTTAAATGTGTTGCTGTATGGTTTATTTACGGTGGGGTTACGAAATGTAATTTTAACACGTCATAGGAACATTTGCAATACACCATGGAAGTACATACATTTTCGTACGTACATCAATACTTTCTGTGCATGACTATACGAAAAATTCAGTGCACAGACTAGACCAAGTGCCTCGATCAGTAAGGCGGTGTGAATATATAAGGCTTAGTAGGAAAAAACTATGCCTAGATCACGGTCGTAGAAGAACAGGTCTGGACACTCGCCTATCTACCAATGTATTTTGCTTGACCCCCTTGTTGTTTGGCTGTAGTTCGTCAAGTTACCGAGAATGTTGTACTTTTTTGGCGCTGTAATGCGGGCGGTCGGACTCAAACTCCGCCCACTTTTTTCCCCATTGTAACATTATAAAGTAAATGAAGATTTCTGGAGCCATGATTTAAAATTGTGAGCGAAGGAAGTATTTCATAAATTGATAAAAAATACGTTTTGATAAATTGTTTATCTTAGTGGGAGGGAAGTGGGCAGAGTTTGAGCTCGACCGCCCGGATTAAAGCGCCAAAAATGTATAGCATTATCGGTAACTTGGTGAACTGCAGCCAAACAACAAGGAGGTCAAGTTTACAGGCGAGTGTCCAGACCTGTTCTTCTATTTCCGTGCACTAGAGTATGTTCTTTTATGTCACACTAGCAGTGCACCCGCGACTTTTCACACGTGTGTTACTCATAGCAGATAATATTTGCTTTAGATGAAAAACCTCTTTGTACACCAGATAGGTAATTCAGTCATGAAGTGATAGAATGACAAAGCTGATAGTTGAGTTAACTCTGCACCAGGAAAAGTAGATATAGCTGTCCACGCAAAAAGCGGTCTTAAGTTTGCCCCTGCCACTAACAGCGTCTTTGCCTGGGCCTTATTTCTAGTCACAGCAAAGTTGACGTTATGGAGTATTTACAGTCACCTAAATGTAAGATGGTAATCTAATGAAATACGCAGTTTACGTGGTATGAAGTCTGATTTCTCCAGAGTACAGCCTTTGCTGATAGTGTAGCCTTTCAATAACACACTTGTTTTTCAAAACCTTCACTTTAAGTCAAGTGCCAATAGGGAGTTTTGGCGGGATAACGTTTTGCAGAAATATAAACTTATTTGGTGCCCCAAACTTGAGGTTAGTGAAATGGCATATGTGGGATGACGCTGTCAAGAAACTTTAGTAGATAGTGGACTGCCTAGTACTTATTTACCACTTTTGAAAGACTGCGTCCAAATTGCGCTAATTTCATTTTTCTAGCAGTTTTTCTGTGTCAGCGTTGCACATTTACACAACTTTAAAAGAATTTTAAACAAAAACCTTCAAAACAATAGACCGGAGCTGCAAACAGCTGCGCCACATAACATTGAAATTATTCATAATATCCTAGGCTCATAGAAGTTGTACAACAGCACGTGCTGATAGAACTGCAGAACGATACTCCTGTATAATTTATTTCTCGTTGGTTGTACTTTCGGATCGTCTGCCTTGAAAGTTTACAAACTAAGTTTTCTTCTTAATAATTAACGTATCTTATAAAATAAAGTAAAACTTGCATTAATTTTTTTTGGTACTTATGTAAACATCATTCTGACGCGAACGCCACTTCAATATCGCTACTGGTTAGATAAATATCGTCGACTGATTGAATACAAATTTTGTGCCTCTTCGCCCCTTTTAAGTGTCCTATTTCGAAGAATCTTATTTTCACACCTTAAATATTTGTTCAAGTATCGAAGTGAAGTGAAAATCACGACGATAGCTCATTCAGTCGAAGCAAAATCGATCATTCATTAAAAATCATGTATAACCGCTTTACAGTACTGACAGTTCTAATTTTGAAATATATTAAAACCTCTTTTGAGACCACTTACATAATCATCCTGAAAAAAAAAACTGAATATCTTTTTGGGTTTGATATATATCGAAGATTTATCTAAAACACGTTCCAGGTCTTTTCACCTTCTTAGAGACTGAATTTCGAAAAATCCTTAAATTCCATTTTAGACTACTTTACTAGTGTCTCTTGGACGTGAAAAACACGACAATAACCCGCTGAGTTCAAGATATATCTACGATTATTAAAAAAAAAAGACATTTCATCACTTTCCACTGCTTTTTACTTTATTTCATTAGGCGGAGAAATGAGAAAATTTGTGAAATTACTTTTCAGGTATTTTAGTAAGCCTCAATATTAAATTTAAAAAATCATGTGATTTATAAATATCAATTCGGTCGATTTATATCCATTGTGAAACGAAAACACATTTTCCCCTTTTTTACCTCTTTAGAGCTGAATTCGGAAAATATATTTAAATAGTATTTTGTATATTTACAAACGTATCAATCTAAAGCAAAGAGCAATTCGATTTCTCAATTGGTTCGAAAGATATGGAGGAATAATCGAAAACATATTTTACGTATTTTCACCCTTTTAATTAAAGAATTTCGAAACATCATGGAGTCCTGTCATAAGTCATGTCCATACATATCCAATTGAAGTAAATATCACGACAATAGCCAATTGTGTACCCTTGATATAGACCTTTCAAAATATAAAAAACATACTTTCCCCTTTTACTGCTTGGGTGTCGAATTTCAAAAAATCTTGAAACCACTTCTTGGATATTTACGTAAGCAACATTTTGAAGTGCAAACCAGCTCTCTACCTCGAAGAAGTTTATAGATATCGATAATTAATCGGAAACACATTTAAAATCTCTTCACCTTCTTAAATGTTGAATTTCGAAGAAGGTTCCTGAAATTGGCTCATATGCATTTATAATGTGTCAAAAAAATACATTTCTTAGCGCTCGCCCACGACCTGAGGGGAAACCACACAAAAAATTTCACGATTCTAGGTCCAGTGGTTTGGGCTGCAGTTCGATATGCCAGTCTTTAATTCTGGCATTCACTCATACAGTCAATATTCTTTTTTATACACATAGATTGTAAGGGAAGATTAGAAAAACTTGGAGTAAAACCATTGACAAAGCCAAGGCAAGCACGATAAAACGCAGAAACTAAGATCAGACATACTGTGGAAATGGAAATGGCTACAAAATCAAAGGAAAACCTCAATGAAACATCTCATCATCAGAGTATGAGTCTGCGAAAGTCAGTGGGAATCAGCATCAAATCAGTGAAAATCATAGATCATTGTTTTAAAAATGTAGATTTACAACTGGGCCTTTTTGCTTGGGTTTTCTAAGTCTAAGTCACTTTTAAGGTTCAATATTTTAAAGTTCAGAAGATGAATGTATAATTTACACCATTAGAATATGGCTGAAATGACAGCTTTTAGCTTAATGCTACCGACTAGGTTTTGCCACCTAGTAATTCCGTGCAAATGTGCTTCACGACTCGTCTTCGTGCTGTGTTAATATGGCTGCGTGCTAAACTTCACAGCACTCTGCGAATTGAGTGGCGGCTATTTGTCACTACTCAGTCGTACAGGATTCCATCGAAGGTAAGGGTCACAGGAACGGAGAGTCGATCTAACCAGTGAGAAAAAACATAGTGAAATTTAAAATGTAATCTGTTTTAATAATCAGAAACATCACCTACCTGGCATAGAGTGATGGTTTTTGTTAATAACAACTGACTAAAGGTTTAGTCTATTCAGATTGTCATAGGAAATCTGCATGGTTCACAGTGATCTGATTTACAATATGGCTGTCTTCTAGGGGGATTTTTGTGTGATTCCGTTCGAGACAAATGTAAATGGTGCGACACTTATCCATTATATTTTTTACAAGATTACTAAACTTAATTTCATTGAGGTTTTATGTATATAAATACCAAACAAGAATACGCAGCTGTAAGACTTCGGACAAGCATTTTGGAGGACTCGGGTTCGATGCACGGCTCCGGTCATCCTGGTTTCTGTTTTCCATGGTTTCCTGAAATCACCCCAGGCGAATGCTGAGATAGTTCCTTGGCGGAGTTCATAGTCGATTCCCCTGCCAGTTCGTGTCACTGTCTCCAGCTGTGTTTCATTCTCTCTCAAGACCGCGCTGTCGACAAGACTTACTTTCTTACACTTACCTTACTTTCTTAAGACCATGCTCTCTTACTTCTACTGTTTTTGTAACAATTATTTTAAACTTAAACGAGAGCAGATATCAATAATCTGTTCAGCAGTTTTGTTTAACATGGTTTCTCCCGTGATAGCTATTTTTTCAAAACAATTAATTACACGGTTTCGACTAAAAAGTCAACCAGAATTTCGTAACTTACATAATTAACTAAAACCTCAGTATTTACTGTTTTTTTATCAGCCAATATGGAAAAACGTTTTTAAACAAAACTGCCAAGCAGATTTTGATATCTGTTCTCGTTTAGGCGTAGAAAATTATTATCGTTGAAAAATTGGAAACAAGGCAGCATGGCATAAGTTACTCAGCAGCTTCAGCATCGCTGTCATGAATTGATATTGAGATGTGCATTCTAACATTATATATGTGGTTCGGGATCAAATGAACTCTTTTGAATACTGATTAACTGTTTTCCTTTCAGGTTTCCTGCCACGCATTACATAAACCACCCTTTATAACAATCATAGTGTACAAGATTGTACTCTACTCAAAAGATAACTCCTCAGGTCAGGTTAGGTCACAATAAATAATATATGAGTATGGAGCAGCACCAGAATTTGGGGGGGAGGGGGGGGAGCGGGAGATACCCGAGAGGGTCCGCTGACCAACGGCATCGTCCTGCACAATTCCCACATGCGAAAATCCGGGGACCTACTCCGCCGGGAATCGAACCCGGGTCGCTTTGGTGGGAGGCGAATGGTCTAACCATTCGGCCACCGCGGACCCTACGTAATATATGATACGGCACTTAACTAATGTACCACATTTTGAAATAAATTTTCCTAAAATATTGATTCAGGAAGAATTGAAAAATTCAGCAAGAGTCAATAATAGTTTGAGTCAGCTTCAGGGACGGATATAGAATTTGGCGGGTGGAATTCAGACACATACAATATTTGTACTGGGACACTAAGAATTTAAACGGATCTTCCCCGGGAAAATTTTGATTTCAAGGTACGAAGTGGTGCTACTGAAAATGTTTTTGAACATTTCTTGAAACTATAGATGGCAAAAATTATATATATATATATATATATATATATATATATATATATATAAGAGAACCCTGTCTAACTGACTGACATATAAAACTGCAGCCCAAACAACTGGACCTAGAATTGTGAAATTTTGTGTGTGGTTTCCCGTCAGGTCGTAGGCGAGCACTAAGAAAGGATTTTTTGAAATTCGTCCTCTAAGGGGGTGAAAAGGAGTGAAATGTATTTCCGAAGAAACGTAGATAGAGCTCAAACCCGAACAGCCTATTATCGTGATTTTTACTTTAATTGGACACACATAAAAAGCGTATTTGCCAACTTAAGGATTTTTCGAAATTCTACATTTAAGGGGGCGAAAAGACGTTAAATTATATCTATCGAATCCTTCGGGATAGAGAGTTGGTTTTCACTTCAAAATGCTGCTTACGTAAATACCCAAAAATAAGTTTTAGGATTTGTTGAAATTCGATCCCAAAGCAGTTAAAAGGGACAAAATGTAGTTATTATGAATAGTTTATATCACTGTAACACAACTGACTATCGTTATTTTACTTCAGTTGGTTACGTGTACAAATGTCTATGACAGAACTCCAAGACGTTTAGAATTTCTTCAATTAAGGGGGCAAATATACGTGAAATGTGTTTTCGATTATTCCTCCATATCTATCGAACCATTCGAGATATCGAAGTGCTCTTTGCTTTAGATTGATGCTTTTTTAGATATCCCAAATACCATTAAAATATATTTTCCGAATTCGGCCTCAAAGAGGTAAAATAAAGAGTAAAATGTGTTTTCGATTCACAATCGATATATATCAATCCCATCGATGTATATGTAACAACGTGATTTTTGTTTAAAATTGAAGCTTACTTAAATACCTGAAAAGTTATTCACGAATTTTAGAAATTCTACACCGAAGGAGGTGAAAAGGGATGTAAAGTAGTGAAATTTTTTATTAATCGTTGATATATCTTGAACCCATCGGGATATTTTCGTGTTTTTCACGTCTACGAGACACCAATTAAGTATTCTAAAACATGAATAAAGGATATTTTGAAATTCGCTCTCTTAGGAGGTGAAAAGACCTGTAATGTGTTTGAGATAAATCCTCGATATCTATCGAACCCGTCGAGATATATAGTTAACTTTCGCTTCAGAATGATGATTATATCAATGACTGCAAATTGGTAGTTACATTTTTAAGTATTTCAATTCTTAGCACTGTACAGGGGTGATATGTGCTTTTTAATCAATGATCTATTTTGCTTAGACTGAACGGGCAAACGTCGTGATTTTCACTTCACTTGGATACTTATACAAATTTTTAATATGTGAAATTAAGGTTTTTCGAAATTTGGCACCTAAAGGGGCGAAATGGCGTGAAATTTTTCTTTATATCAATCGATGGAACTTTCCATATCCAGTAGAGATATTGAGGTGTTGTTCGCTCCAGAATGATGCTTTCCTAAGTACCTAAAAAGAGTAATGCACGTTTTTTTTTTACTTTATAATGTAACTTAATTTTTAAGAAAAAAATTTACTTTGTAAACTTTTGAAGCAGACGATCCGAAAAGTAAGCACGAACAGCGAGCAATAAATTATACAGGTGTTTCATTCTACATTTATATTGAGACGTGTAACCTCTACGAGACTAGGAAGTAACTATTTTATTTTTAAAATTAGTTTTCATGAATAATTTCGACGTTATGTGGCACAGTTGTTTGTAGTTCCGATCTATTGTTAGGGAGATTTTCAGACCAAATACCTTTAAAGGCTGTACAACGTTCAAGTCTGACACACAGAAACTGCAAAGCAGTTGAAATTAGTGCAATTTGGATGAAATCATTCAAAAGTGGTGAAAATTGATGCCGTATTCCACTATCTACCGTAGTTCCTCGACAGCATCAGCCTACATATACCGTCTCACTAATCTTAAGGTTGGGGCACCAAATACGTTTACGTTTCAGCGAAACATTATCCCGCCAAAATTACCTAATGCCAATTAACTTCCTGAGAAGGTTTGGAAAAACAAATATGTTATTGAGGGCACCATCACCAATGACTGTGCTCAGGGGAAATAAGTCGTAAAGTACGTATTTCATTCGACTACCCTCTTACATTATAGAACCTGTGATTACCTCCACAGCGTCAACATTGCTGTGACTATAAATAAGGCCCAGGCGAAGTCGCTGCCAGTGGCAGGGACAAACTTAAAACGGCTATTCGCGTGGACAGCTGTAAATACTTATCCTGCTGCGGAGTTAGTTCAACTAGCAGATTGTTCTACCTAACACTTGATGACTGAACTACCTATCTGGTATACGAAGATGTTTTTCAATTAAAGTAAATATTATATGCTATGAGTAATACACGCGAGCAAAGTCGAGGGCGCACTGCTAGTTACCGTATAAAGATATAACATATAGTAAAAAATATAATTTACGGTTTTTTGGTTTTTGGCAGAAGGTGAAGAAGGGGGATGGGGGTTTATAACCCGATTGACCTCCCCCACCCTAGACCCGCGTCTGGTCAGCTTCATAGTTTTATGTCGGCACATCTTAGGAATCAGTTCACTTCCAGGTCACGAAACTATTGTTCAATTTAAATTAGTTCCATTTCTTTGCTGGTTAGGCAGTTGTTCCGTGTCAATGTTTCGTAACGCTGCAGAGAGCCGACATGGGATGTTGCCGAAATCTGTGTTATTTGCGGGAACTTAAAATGCGTTGCAGTGTGTTCGTAAATATGGTTTTTTACGAAACTATTCCACGTGTGCCCATTGTGTCAATGTACAATAATAAAATACACTTCAAACGATGGCGGAAAGGTAATTTGCAAACATCACGTCAATTAAACAAATAATTTTGAAGACCCTCTAAATGGCTAAGAACAGCTTTTTCAACCTGTTATAACTGAAACACTACGCACAGAATTCCTGTGAAACTACTCTATAAACATGCATTGAACTTTGCTTACAAACTCTTCACCAATAAAAATATGGGGTCACCACTGAAGGTGTCATTTAGGCGAGTGATCTACGATACCACAGCACGCCATTTTAAGTGTCTTGCAGTAGAGACGATACAGCGCCAGATGAGCTGGTCATCATCGACCTTGGCGCCGTGCCTCTCGCACAAACACACGGCCAGTAGGCGGACGCCTTAAATTTTTGCTATCGAAAATTGGGAAGTTCTGCTTTCCAGACGTTGAGGTCTTAGGGGCTAGTTTCGTCTACCGCATGCCGATAAAATGGCGGCGATAAGGTAAGGTTTGCTCACAGGATGTAGCAGGGACTTTATCTCATATCCGCTGATCCCTGGCAGCTGGTCACACATAGGTGCGATCAACTGCGTGTTGCATCGTGCGCTGGGCGACAAGCTGTCTGCAAAGTGAGTCGTAAATTGGCGTATGCTATCTTACAACTTAATCTCCCCTGTTTCACGAACATCCCTAAAAAAACACGTGTACGCAACCACACAATAAAAACAGTTTCCCTGCTACAGCACAAATTTTGTTTGCATATGGGCCACTGCAAGTAAAATTTGCCCCAAAGAAAGTTTTGGTTTAAAGTGTAAAGTAAACAAAGTGTTTTATTTTGTTTGTGGCATTTTTTCCCCAACATTGAGCTTGTCTTAAAAATACTAACTAACCCTTCAAAAAGATGACATTGAACTATTTTAATACTGATACATTTTTTTTGCTAACATTACTTTACACTTTAAACCAAAATTTTCGTTAAATGTTTTTGAATATTTCTTGCAATGGGCCAGAATAACTTACTGTACTATTATAGCCATACGCCATTGATATTTCGTCGTCTCATAAATGTGTGAGACTAAGAAAAAACAAAGAAACGAAAAAATAAGCATAGTTTGGTTGTAGTCAGCACATCCATAAATGTATTGAGACTTATATTTTTGGATGTAATTATTATTTTCCTTTATTTGTTGTTGACTAATTCCTTATGCGGGATCTTTAGTGTTCTGTTCTTTTGGTTTATGGCTGTGTTAACTACAGACAAAATAGGCTTATTTTTTTCGTTTCTTTATTTTTTCTTAGTCTCATTCTAAGATGTCTGGGACGACATAATATTGCAATGGCGTATAGCCACAATAGTACAGTACGTTAAAATTTTTCTACCAGCAGCTTTGTGTTGTGGTAGAGAAAAATTTTAGTATGTATTCATAAGACAGTTCTCACTGAGTACACGATGATTCACTTGAAAAACGATGTACTTAGCATTGTTTCACGTAAAGCGTTTTGATTGGCGTATTGTAAAAATTGTTTGACGTAAACCAGATAGTTTTGCTCAAACCCCAGCGTTCCGTTAGAGTTGATACAGGGTTTCGATATTTAACTTCTTGTATTTGAATTTGATCTTCACAATGAAAAAAAAAAAAAAAACCTGCAGCCGTTACAAACTATTTCGTTAACACTGACCACACCAAATTTTTTTGTGATGACCGTGAAAATTATTGCAGCCGTCAGTAAATAATTGCAGTGACTGCAAAACAATGTTTTGACAGCAATTAAAGGTTTTCGTTAGGTTAATTTTTGTAGCCCCTATAAAACCACCCTGTTTGTGCGATATAGGCCTACATAGAGCCCACGATTTTTGGTGAAAAGAATTCTGTAACAATTTGTTTCACTACCTTATGTGCACATATGCAGCTCTGCTTCGTGGTCAGTGATTGGCTGTTTTAAATTTTCAGCGTCTCGGGGTTTTACCCGCAAATCACAGACGTGTGGTGTCGCAGTAACCTAGTTCCTGTTGGCACAAGTCAAATGAGCCACGTCTGTGTAATTATACATTCTGCCAATAATCAATAAGCAGACCTGCAGATGTGCACGTAAGGCATTGAAACAAACTGTTGAAGATTCTTTTCACCAAAAATCGTGGGTTCTAGATATACGGTGTCCACATTGTTCTGTTTTAGACTGAATGTACGGATAAAAGACCAAATATATTAAATAACTGTACCACACAAATTGCGATTTGTGACATTTTATGTATAAAACAAACTTATGATACGCAGAACATAGGGTAACTCTACATACAATTTTCTACAGGTTTCCAGCCGCCACGCTGTGAAGGAGTCTAAGGCCACATATAATTTATAATTACAGTATTACCTAACACCGCGAAACCTATCACACCCTTAACTTCTTGTTTGAGGTTCGTAGTTCCTTACCACGCTGCCCGTATCTTCACACACGTGTGGTACGAAGCAACGGTGATGTGGGATGATAGCTCACTCCTAGTTGGACGTCCTCGTGGACATTTTGGATCTCGGCTGTAACAGTGGATTCGCACATAAAGCTGTGCTATATGCTACAAGAGTACAAGGGCGTATACACGGATGATTTCCGGGTTCAACCCCCCCCCCCCCCAACAAATCCGAAATATGAATGACAAAAAAAATCAAACCATGCAATTTAGAATTCATCTATAAATTTCGTATGTATGTATCACATTATTTCCAGATTAATACTAGTAAATCTGTTAAGGAATATTCAGAGCAACCATTAGTAATATTCTTCACTGAAACATTTTTCATCTGAAAAAAAAAAACTTAATATTATTACCACTGGTATATTCAATTTATTGATACTAAAACTGCTTAAATAGCACCATTGTGCACCTTAAAACCCAAAAATTTTCTGGGTGAAGACTCCCGGGCCACCGCTTTGACGGTGGAGATCGACGTTTCTTTATAACATTTCCCATTAAAAAAAAAAAACAGACATTCTGGCTACGCCACTGCTATGCTATGCTGTACCAAGCGACGCTGCGCTTTTAAATCGCAATACATGTTAAACGAGCGAATTCGCTGGCCGAGCTATTTCTATCAACTCGTACTACGCGCTGAGCTGCGCATGCGCACTAGTGTCTACTCACACATTCCACCTCGAAGTTGTGCACCATTACGCCAGTCGACCTGCTTGTAAACGTTGCAATTTGTCACAAAATGGAGCGATTAAGGCTATGCACTCTGGTTTCTACCTTTTTTATTAGCGAAATTATTTTTTTTTACCCCTAAACGAGAGCAGATTCAAAAAACTGTCTGGCAATTTGTTTAGAATTGTATTCTATATGGCGGCTGATTTTTTACTGCAGTAAATACTATGGTTGTAGCTAATAATGAAAGTATAAAAATTCGGATGTATTGTCATTTTAGTCGAAATCGTAAAATTACTTGCTTTGAAAAAATTAACTCACGACAAAAACAATTTCAAACAAAACTGCCCCGCAGATTTTTGATATCTGCTCTTGTTTAAGTTTTAAACAAATATTGCTTAAACAGTACAAACTAAAGAGCATGGCAACATGGAAACATCTTGCTTGTACGAGACACAACCAGACAATAAAAGAAAATGTTTTGTGTGAGATAGGTTCAGTATTTGGAATAATGATAAGTACTCGAATATCCATGTACGGTGGCTGCACAATCCCCACACATGTTCGTGTAATTGTAACACAACTTATGTCCGTGTTTTTTTACCGTACATAACGATAGGAATAGCCTACAATAAAATGAATGTATAATAACAATACATGGTACATGTATTTTATCACAATGTTGTGTTAAATTACTTCTACGCAAGGGACAAAAATACTTTTAAAACACAGTATTTTAATTTCGGACTGTGGCAAGTTGGTATGAAATTTCCGATTACTTCTGGAACCGTAACGTAAGTTATACATGTTTTTTTTTTCGAAGTGACTAACTGTAATACAATATTGGTGACCTAACGAAAATTTCTAACCCTGCGAGGACTTGAACCCACGACTTTGCAGTTACCAATCAACGACCACAACCACGAGACCACTTTTTTATTTTTTGCATCCTAATAATGTATAAGTTTGGGTGTTAGTAAAAATGTTTTACAGATATGTGATAATGTACGCCAGAGAAGGTATTGTCAAATTTTTCTGTTTAAAATACACTTAAATCTATCACTTGATGTGATAGTATGTCTAAACAAATTGCTAGAGTAAATTTATAAGTATTTTGCCGTTTCAAATCTGCACTGTGAAATAAGCATTTCTACAATTAAATCAGTATATTTATGCAAAGACAGCGCGGTTATAAAACTTAAAATTACGTGTGATATTTCAATATGTAAATGTATTTCTTCATGTACATTAAAAAATGTAAGTTTACATCAACTCTCTAAAAAAATTGTATTTTTTAATCAAAGATCTGTACATATTTAGAATAAATAAGAACATTAGTGTATAACTACACTTAACTGTCATTGTATTCCGTAACTTCTCGTACAAAAATGTAAAGTTACCAGCTATATGTACATATATATTTATACTTTTTTTTACAGTGTGTTAGGTCCACCCAACGTAAATGAAACACACGTTTCAACTGATGTGAAACCTCAGGCTGTGGAGTCTCCATTGCGATATCCAGTTCCCAAAGTTGGTATCAATTAACATTACTAACCCTTCGTCAGTTTGACTAAAATTTTGAATTCAAAGTTTGAATTTTGGCCACATTTTTGGACAAATCTCCCACTGTGCGACGTAGGAAGGGATTCCTGGCATATAAGACCTGACTTCCATGGTGAGGTGCTTAGCCAAACGCGCTGATGTGTCGCCCGAAATCCTCGGTTCATCACCTTGGTGTTGCGACACCCGCACCTCGCCCGCTGTGATAGGGCCGGGGTTACTCGGGTGCATGGAAACAGGCATATGTTTGGGCGCCAGAAATGAAGCACTGAACAATACGAAGGAATTAGATATCATGTAATTGAAGCAAACAAAAATTTGGCATAGTTATGAAGTTCTTCGTCTTCTGTGCACAAATTTCGGTGTAGCTTCCAAAGTAATTTTCTTTCTAATTAAATTTCATAAAATACATTTATAGCCGCACGTGTTCAAGTTCTCTACACTTATATACGTGTAGGGCATAACGTCTCGTCGACAGAACGATCGTTATAAACGTAACAAGTGACTCTAAGAAACAAAAACTAGGAGGCAACCGGACATGGAGAGGGGAATTTGAGAGAAATATCTCACCTTTGCGACTGCATTAAACACCGTTATAAATGAAATGTTTCAAATGTTGTTATTATCTATGTCCTTCACGTTTTGCTCAGTTGTATGCATATTAAAAGAAGGTACTTTAATTAAATTTCCTTAGTATTATAATGTATATTGAGCTCCATTTGCGAGAAAGACTAAGTTCGTCAGTCACATAGGCCTAATGTGCAGATTGTAAACTTAAGTAACTACTTTGTACGGTTGGAGGCACGTATGTGAACAGCCAGTGAATACGTCTACACGTGCTCATTGACTGACATAATCGAAGTTCCAGCCCAGCCTTGCTCATCAACTCTAGGAGATTTGGAGCAGTTTGTGCACAGTACGTGCGTGCCGCCACATTGGCCGGACATGGTTTATTAATTCGCGCCAACGTGTAGAGAACAGGTAATATTTTTAGTTAAAAAAAGTTAATCTCAGTAAACAAGACGTTTACACAACGGTGGTGTCATTAAGACGCGCGGTAAATGTGTAACTAAATATTTGGTTTTATTTCAAGGGCGGCGGAAGACTTTCTTCGCAAAGGGGCCGAGAACAAAAATTGGAAAACAATTTAATACGCATTTCTCGTGTTTTAAGTTGAAATTAGTTTTCTGTTTGGAAAGTTTTTTTTGTTCAGCTCGTGACTTTTACAGTTTTGTCTACATAATTTCTGTGTTCCCCGTTTTAGTAGGTAATTAGGTACTCAGATGTCCTCCCGGACTCAATGGATTTACAGTGTATTGAGAACATCAAAGCCATTGAATGAGGATAGGTTCCTGACGTTGTGTGGTGTAAAATGAGTTATTTCATAATACGACAGAAAAAAACGTGGGGGAAGTAATGGATTGATGTTAGGCAGTTTTTACAGACATTTACATTGGAGTGGGCAACGGAACATGGTCGTAGTTAGTCGAGAGCGGTTCTGGCATTCCCAAAATTAATCGCACGCACTTCCGGCGAGAGAGAATCTTACAAGAGTCCCAGTATCTTCGCGAAAACTTTCCCGGATGCTCTTGTTTCGTCAGATTTCCGGGGGAGAAGAAACTGGATGAAAAAAGTAAGTAGTAAGCAGTTGACCATCGTCAACACAAGGAAGATATTCTAAGTGCGCTCGGACGAGCAAGCTCCAAAATTGGAACGCTGTCATCGCGTGCGCTTCCGGCAAAGCAGTGCTTCCTTTGCTTATGAAAAAACATCCGGTTCGCGTTTCTTTCGCCCGCAGCTGGTAAATGTTTTTCTCACGAAGAGAACGCATTTTGCGAGTTAGAGGCCTAGAAGTACAGCGCGCTAAGGGCGACAGAGCACGCACATTTACGCCCCAACCTGGCCTCTAAGCGCATGTCATCTACCTATTATGCATGTCTTCTCGTCGATAGATCATCTCTATGATTCAATCAGTAGTCAAGCTGTCATTTTGACATAATTTTTAAGTTAATGGGTACCTTTGTCGTGCGTATGTCATTTAGAAGACTTTGCAGCAAGATTTTCATACTAAAAATGAACTAAATACACGAATTTCCGCTTTCGACCACGAGATAATAAACTTACAGTATTACTGGAGAATCTGAGGTTGTGTCTCAATTCACCCAAAGAGAGCTCTTTCATTCTCTCGCTGTCGCAAATACGTCACAGCTACAGCACTCTGCCTTCACCGAGAGCGAGAAAGAGCGAAAGAACGAAATTGTATACTCGCTCTCGCTCTCTCATATTCTCTGGCGTACGCCATCTTGATTAGAACTATAGTTTGAGGTTATTAAAGAAATATGCGTCATATATTGAAAATATTTCAATATTTATACATAAATAATTATTTCAAGTGAACAGTTACTTATAGCGAGCAATTAAGTTAGCATTTTTGGCCATAATATGTGTTTAAATGCACAAAATAAAAAAAAAATATTGTAATAACGCATGTGCAACTAGTACACCGCTTGCAAATCACCGCCAGTAAGTTTAAAAAATTTTATTTGAATTGCCCGCAAACGTATTTAATGTGCTTATAGCGTGTATTAAAATCATTTACGCACTTGTAACCTTTCCATCGTTTATTTACAAGTACGAGATAGCATAGTCCCGATTAGAGAGAGCGAGAGCACGAGGGAGCAAACAAGAGTTCTCTTGGTGATATGCGAAAGAGTACTCTTTCGACAGAGTACTCTTTAAATTGAGACACGGTCTGCGGTGTGTTTTCTTGTCGAAAGTACAATTAAAATGCACTTTAGTCAAAGAAGGTATCATCGCAAGTCGCTGCCGTGTATTTCAAGCGCTTTTGTGGACTCATTACTGCCGAAGCGCTGCACACCACGTACGCGGAGTGCGTACCGGTTTCAAATTTCCTCGTTTAAAAGTGCGTCGTAGGTAAATAAACGCTGAGGACATCGATTGATTTCCACACTTTTTTCGAATCCAATATGGATAAAATACTCAATGACAATCCTAGATAACGGTATTTGCCAACTTTATGAGTAAATATTTATCCGGAATTACTAATTCGTTACGCCTGATATCTTACGCCGCAGTTAAATGCACGAGGTTCCGGCGTCAGAGATTGTGCCTCAGAAGTTCGTAACACTGGAAACAATTTTGTTTAAAACGTTGGCTAAAACTATTGGCTAGGATTGCTAGTGTTTAATTTTAGCAATTGGCTTCACGAAACCTACATTTATAAATTAATGCTTTTAGCGTTGAATTATGTACCACGCCCTCTTAATTATTTGCCATTTGTACCAGAAATTTTTATTCTTATTTTAGACACGAAATGTGACTAAATTTGGCTCTTATGAAATTTGTTATCTCTCATATAGTTTTTGCGTAATTTGTTTGTTTCCGTTTTAAGGACTACACTAAAACCAACTGACATACCAAATTGACAGTTGATGTAGACGTCGCTGGCTACAATTTCACGTTCATAAAAACAACGATTAAACTTTTTTTAATTTAAATAAAAATGCTGAAATTTAGAATAAAATTTTGAAAAATTCAATTACTTTTTTAAATACAAAAAAAATATATATATATTTCGTGGTTTAACATAGCTGAATTTGTTGCCTAAATCTTCGTTAATCATTGTGAATTTTTCCAGTTTGGTAAGTGAGTATGTTTTAGATCCTTAAGACGGAAACGTGTAAATGTTGGCTTTAACGAGCCATTATGCAAAAACTATGCGAGATAAAAAAAATTTTATAAGAGCAAAATTTAGTTACATTTTGTGTATAAAACAAGAAAAAATGTAGTACAAATATAAAAATAAAACCATGGTGATGAAAATTGCAGTAGACCGCGCCCTTCAACACATGGGAACAGCGGAGTAATAAGAGCCAGAGCACCATGCTCGACGAGAAGAATATCGCCTCTAATCACAGCATGCTCAACTGGCGTGCGAGGTTTACGTTGTAGTCATTTTCCTATTTTTATTTAAGCGATGACCATAAAACCCCATTTTCGTATTGTATGCACCGCACGCGTCTCGATCTGTACTTTACGAATTCAGGTGATGTTTTCGAGGCTAGAGCAGAAAAAAAAAACGTTTTGAGCCATTTTGACGTTTTGAGAGGACCGGATTTTTAAAATTATAGAAGCGTGGTTTCAAATGTGTAGATAAATTTAATATGAACACGTTAAGTGGAGACACGCTACAAGACCGCCCATGCTTCAAGCAAGGAATTCTCTTACGAGTGATATACTGTATAAACTGTGCTTGCTGGTCGCAAGATTGTTTTAACACTGTGTAGTGATTGTAAAAAAAAAAAAAAAAAAACCAACAGTTATGGTTTTTAAAAATTCTCACTTAACCACGAAAAAAACCTATATGGCCTCACAGGCGTGCGCGGCAGTTAATCTTTGCCCTTTGGGAAGGGGAGGATGACGACAAGTATCTCCATAGGCTGATATGTTGATCACCTCTTAAAAAAAGGGGAGGGGGGTTCCTCCCCTGGAAATGTTTAGATTGCAAAATGTAAAACAGAGGCCATTTAAGCAGTATTATGTATAAACTTTAAATATACCGCTGGTAGGAGTATTAATATTTTTACTTTTACATGATTTTTGAGGGTGGCATTCCCCCCTCCGCCTGTCACGCACGCCCATGTTCTGGCCGCAGTAGTGAAAGCAATTGCCACAGACGTAAGACCGGTCAATGCCCTGATGACTGTCGCGAAGGCAAAGGTCACGAAAGGGGAAAGATTGTATGATTGTGAAGGGGAAGAGGGAGAGGTAGTTTAACAACTAGGGACATTCCAGTGACTTCCCTGCCGTCACTTGACTGGGTCAGTTCCTCATGACAGAGCGCATGTTCCCAATTAGAAGATTGGTCGTCTGGCGTACCGAGCACAAAGCGGGTACGCGAGAGAGGTAGGGGAAGGGTTGACGGAGGGAGTAGTGTGCCCACACACCAGCCACGGCCAAAACATTTTTTGTCCGTCTCTACTTTTAAGTCTTCAAAGTGAACGTCGCGTTTCCGCTCGCGAGGTTTAGTGCGTTCTCGGCGCAGGAGGACCTCGGCAGAGATCACAAGGATGACGTGAGTGGAGGATGGTCTCAAATCTCGGACGTCACGGTAGAACTACAAAACTATTGCGCATCGCCAGGTTAAAAATAACGACTGGTCTGCCCAGAAAAAAACGCAGGTGTCATGGTTAGAACCTGCGAAATTTCCGTTAAGATTAAGTGACGGCTCGTGGGTTGTTGCCAGGTAAAGCTGCAGGTAGTTTATCTTGAGGAACGAGCCGTGTGCCAATGCCTAGAGACCGTTTTTTTTTTTTTTTTGCGAAAACGATTTTGCCCCTCTTAGTTCCAGTGCCTTAGTACGTGCATATAAGCAATTCCGTTTCGTGGTTATTGGCCGCGTGTCTACGTGAAGAGCCGTATCTCATTTGATTGAGCCAATCACAATAACGTTCCTGTAACACCACGTGTTGTGATTAGCCGGTAGAATCCCAAAGCTCATGAGAGTTAAAATATCCAATTACTGACCACGAAGCAGAGCTGCATATGTGCACGTAAGGTACTGAAACAAAGTAGGAGAAATTACTTTTCGCGAATAGCAAGGGCCCCATGTAATGACTAGAGACAGGGAATTTCGATTCTTCATTTACCTGTAGACTAGCCTACAAGAACATACATAGAGATAGGAAATTTCGCGAAAAGATGTTTGCAGCCCTTTCTTTCAGTGCCTTACGTGTGCACCTGCATCTCGGCTCTGTGGTCAGTGATTGGATGCCGTAACATCCAGTGGCTTCAGGTTAAACTCGAAAATCACAGACATGATGTGTCGCAGTTATCCGTGTACTGATTGGCACAGTCAAATGAATAACAACTCTGCACAAAAGACACTTGTCAATAGCCGTAAAGTTGAGCTGCAGGTGTGCACGTAGCGCACTGAAACAAAGTGGGGCAAAAATCGTTCCGCCAAAAATTCCTGTTCCTAAACATATGTGTACTCAAGCAGACAACAGCTGCCCATTGGCTGGTCGCTGACACGGTGGTTACACACGACCACGGTCGTAGAAGAACATATCTGGACACTCGCCTATCTAACAATGTATTTTGCTTGACCCCCTTGCTGTTTAGCTGTAGTTCGTCAAGTTACCGAGAATGCCGTACTTTTTGGCGCTGTTTTCCGGGCGGTCGGACTCAAACTCCGTCCACTTTTTTTCCATTGTTAAATTTATAAAGTAAATAAAGATTGCTGGAGCCTTTTCTTAAATATGTGAGCGAAGAAAGTATTTCAGAAATTGATAAAAAATACGTTTTGATAAATTGTTTATCTTAGCGGAAAGGAAGTGGGCGGAGTTTAGTCCGACTGCCGTAACATCAGCGCCAATAAAACACAATATTCTTGGTAACTTGGTGAACTACAGCCAAACAACAAGGGGGTCAAATATCCAGGCGAGTGTCCAGGCCTGTTCCTCTACGGCCGTGCACACGACTGTACCTACAATAAGTTGTTTATTTATTATTGGTTCAGCGACTTACATGATGTGTGAAATAAGTCAAGGACCATTTGTGAAGATGACACGAACTTACAGTTGGTGGAATTATAGTTTTCGACAAAAAAAATGGAAAACTGTTAGGTTTCTAACAATGACCATGAAAGATTTACTCAGTAATGATAATTATCGTCACCACACACTAACAAATGCAGCCTACAGACAAAAGTGTCAGTGATTGAAGCATCGGACTTGAACTCGGGAGGACCCGGGTTCGATCCTCAGCTATGGCCATCGTGCATGGTTTCCCAAATTCGCTCCGGGCCACCACATTGCACACTGAATTTCGTATTCGAATTGCACGCACTTATTTTGAAATAAGTGAAAATTTGTAATATATAATATTATCCTAACTTTTGATCCAATAAAACTAGTTAAAATATAACTTATTGTACACTTTTAATTTCCACACTACGCGTGACTTACACATAAAAAAAGTGGTCGTTTTAGCAACGTGCCAAACGGTTGACCAACTTAACTTTGTAAACTGCAACCTGTAACTCGTAATTCATTTGAAGACAATTACGTGATCCAATAGACGGTTATATTAAATGACTATAGGTTCGCTTAGTCACGTGACCAGGCTTTGTCCATATCACCTATGTCTGAACGTCTGAAAGCAATTAAGGGACTTTAAAAATGGCAGGAACTAAAAACAACCCTTTAAATGTTATACCTTAACTAAATATTTACTTAATGGCAAGACAGAAACTTTATTTTATTTCCATTTCTCATCGTATTCGCCTCTCACATTTTTCTTCGCTAATTTTAACACTGTGATTTTGTTGTGGCTTTGGTTATGTCTAGCGTTTAACTATTTCTCACCAGTTGGCGTGTTTCGTCTATTAACAGTGCCTTACACTGCTTTCGAGCAGGGTTGACTGTGGTTCGATCTAGAAGTGGCCCCAGTAAGTTATTAGATGCCTGAAACTTTACTCCGATAACTGTTTTAACGTCTCAAGCTGAAATTTTGCCTTACTCCAATCAATCTCGTGACTTATTTTAACCACTTGCAAAACAAAAAAAAAAGTGTAAATCGCATAACATTTTCATGCATAAGTTTTGTATGATAGTTTATAAATAAGAAGCTAAACATTTGAAAATTCTAAGAAAAACCTTCTATTATCTGGAATTCTTGCCAGCTGTTAGTGCAGTGATTTTTTTTTTTTGGCAAGAAAGGCTGTGTACTTATAGAGAAAAAAAGTGACATTTTTATAAAAATTCCCTCCCTACATACCCAGCAAATATAGTACTAGCAGTGTCTTAGAGCAACTTTAGATGCATTAATGCAATTAACATTTTAACAAGAGATAACTGAGAGAATAACCTTGTTTTCTTTGAGTGCATCTTCAGTATATTGTAAGTATAGTGTAAAATCAGGGCCCATTTACAAGCAGTCTCGGGGTGTTGTTTCCACCAAAGACTCATCCTGGGGAGCCTATAAATTGTAATACATCTCTGTGTGTATATGAAAGTTAGTATTACGATTGTAGCAATAACTTTGAAAAAAAAGATTAAAAGTAACGAGTGTTTTAAAATGGAAACTCAATTCGTCATGCTTGTTAGAAACATGATTTTGGAGCAAACACAACACTTCAATAATGCGTTGTACTTTACTATAAACTACCCACACATCAGATGGTAGGGTCGCTGCTTCGAGTTCTATAGAAAAACGAGTTGAACGAAAACACTGTACGCGAGTTATGCGCGCCACGAATAGAAACGAAGTGGTTACCATCGAGTGTGGCAGACTGAACGTTATGGCTCCACTGCCTCCTGGCGTCAAACGCGGACAATTATATCCGATACATAGGCCTCTAAGAAAATTATTCTATACAAGTAAACGTTTGTTGACTACGCTGCAGTGTAAAATACTGAACAAAGACACTTCCCGAGTCGACAAGTTGATGGAATTCGTGTTCTCATTTACTATCTTAGATTCGCGACGGCCCGTAAGTTTTCTAAACCGGCAATACACGCAAGTTATTTTTAACAATGGAAATGTATAATAACTGCATCTCTAAATAGGCGTTTTTGTTTAGTCCACTACGAGTTCGGAATTAGGTCTTTACATAAAAAAAAAATATGTTACGGATTTTTTGTTGCTTGTGATTCATAATATATTACTAATTTCTCAATTTATATTGAAGTGCTGTATTGAGCTGTTGAAAATAAAAAGAAATAAAGTATGTTAAGCAATACGTTTATACCGTCTACCAGAAGTCCAGTTTCTGAATCATGGGTTTGGGAAACCGATCTTTGAGTGAGGTGTAACAGCACGAAAATCATGTTTCGTGGTTAACGGAAACCTTAATTGGTAATTCAAGTTTCGTGACAAACGTTAAGGGTTCGTGAGTGCTGCAAGCAATGAAACTGGGGTTTTCGGGAATGCTGAATACTACAGTAATCAGTTATACTTGTGTTTATAAACTTTTTTTTCAGCTGTACAGAAGAGAAATTCTTTCTGTATTTGAGTTCTTAAGGTTAGTAACTGTAATTTTTTTAAATAGCCAAAGTTAATTAAAGAATGATATGCACCTTAAAACAATTAATATAATGTCTTGATTTTTGTTAAATTCCCATTATAGTTGGTAACATAAAATTTTTAAAATAAATTTCGTAAGTGTATTGACTTGTTTTATTTCCCGTCATATTTTGTTGTCAAAAAGCGAGTTTCCAAATCTTCAGTTTCGCGTTGTGGTGTAAACACTTTCCTCAGACCTTGGTTTAGAGAGTTGGGTTTTCAAAACGTAACTAAAAGGCGACATTATAAACGTTCTCTGGGACGGTTATGGGAGAGGGGGGGTGGTATACTGCCCCGATCGCCAGGTTAGAGGGGGTACTGGTGGTACCGCAAATTTTTACTTGGGAATGAAATGTAAATGAGTGTAAAAATATACAATATCTACCAATATTTAGACTTTTACCGGTTTTGTATTTTTATTAACCTTGAACATCATATAATGTTATAAATACAGTATTTATAACTAGAATACACACTTAAAACACCGCTGATGGTAGCTAATAATTACAGATTTTATGTATTTCTAATGAAATTTCATACGGTTATTTACGCGAGCGAAAAAGAACATATGAAAGATACGTTTGTTGCTGTTGGGTTGATTGGACTGATGAAAAAGGAGTGGGAAAGGAGGGGAGGGGGGAAGCAAATCGCAATTCTTGCCCCGGGTGAAGGGAAACCTAGAACCATCCCTGAACATACTAAATGTCTTAAACATAACAAAGCAAATAAATTAGCGTTGAATGTATACTATAAAAGTGCACGAATATTATTTATTTATGCATGTGAGAAAAATTTATTTGGATCCCTGCCCCCGCCGAAACACAAATCCTGTGTGTTCCACTGTCTTGAACAAGTTAAGTATGTACTGTTTAACGTGGTATTCCCACCATAAAGCTGGCGAAGGGTAGTTTTGTTTACGACGACACCACCGAGTCCAATTACTAAGAAAGTCTTCTATTATATGAACAACATTGAGTAACACGACATTGAAATCGTCACTGAAGTGTACTGGAATGACATATCGTTCCAGTTTGTTGGAATACTGATTTGAGACGTAGCAACTGTCGAAATTTACTGCGCTGTTAGGAACGTGTAGTGAGGATAGGGAACCTTTAATACACAAGAGACGTTTAAAAACTGCATTATAAGTTGAGCAAGAGTCGTATTTGTAGGGTAAGGGCCGCCTTCGTGGTCTTCAGGACATATTACACATTTAAAATCTCCATCAAAAAAGTATTGTTTGCAATTGGGTGGAAAGCAGGGTAAAATGTCTAGTACAGGAAAATATTTGTTGCGTTTATATCGGTTCAGAGATCCTGAGTGGGCCAGCGTTGCCAGTGGTAGAGGAGTAAAAATCCCATGCTCCATGTGCAAAAGTCACATTTCGTCACAAAAAAATCCCATGTCTGAAAAATAAATTTAATATTGTCTCGAGGCAGCATCTTTTTTAAACTGACCGTTAATTTGTACGTATTTGCATAGGTAATTTATTTAAGTTTCCAACGCCTTGTGCTCCTAGCCTTTGGAAGAAACACGTTCAAAAAGTTAAAACAAATATGTATAAATTGCTTACAAAATTATATGCATGTTCAAAAACACTTTAACGTGCCGTGATAACGCAACAATGCTAAAACTATTTAGCAGATACTATGAAGCTCATAGCTAATCAAATAAGGTTGTAAATAAAAGTCCCATAACATTAATATTTACCATAAAAAATCCCTTTGACCCATATTTAATTATTATTAGAGAGAGTGAAAAATCGCGAAAATCTTTAGTACCAATGTAGTCTCCAAAGTGTTCTTGCATGTTGCACCTTGTACGACTGGACGGCGATAACTTGAGACAGTTCAAATGATTTTAGACTACTAACAAGCGATCAGTATCGGCGTACCACAATGGTCCTGTTAAATGAGAAACCAGAATAACGGAATAAGAACATCGGACACGGCGATACCACATTGTAAACATCACACAGTCGAATTTTCCCGCGATAAATGACTCTCTATAATCATTATATTAAAATAATCCCACGAAATGGGACACGCTTCACGACCTGGCAAGACTGGAGGGGGCGTATTGTAACATCACCTGATTGCCCGAATAACATCCTTCCAGAAGGGTGACGCTGTATATTAGCAAGTTCGATTCCCGCTCTGGTAAGAATAGCTATTCCACGGCCCCGTTCACTCTCGTTTGTATAAATATTCATATGAGAAAAACTTGGCATTTCATGCACCGCTACTTCATGAAGTAAACACATATCTACTGCTTGTTGTTGATTTAGAGTTCCTAAAGCATTAAATCTTGCTCGTGTCGCAACAGCACACACATTCAGTGTAATTATTGTGTGCACTGTAATCATTTTATTTACCTTAACAATTTTTTTTTTCATGCAGGCATGTGAACTGTGAAACTTGCTGATATACAAACAGTGGTTACTTTCCACACGAGCGGTGACGTATTGCAGGTAGTTTGGCGTCGGGCGGGCTGTAACTATTTTGAAACTTTCATCTGTGACGCACGTAATTTTTTAATTGCTTCTCTGGCGGTTTTCAAAGAATCCCAGCGTGCTTCTATGTCCTCATTTGTCCGTAATCAAGACAAGGCAGTTGATTTACGGGTGGGAGTTTTGCGTTCCAATTTATCAGTCGTATTCCGTAAACGCTTATCTATGTGTGAAGCGGAACGTAATTGATCAACAGACTGAGTTTCCGTAGGACTAACTTGTGCGTCTTTTTCAGTTTCTTCGAACCACGAAAGCGAACCTTGCGAGAACATGTCATTTGTGATGTCTTTGGACAACTCACAATTATCCTTAGTATTCGTGCTGTTGGTCATAAAGTTCCAGCTGAATTATACAAGGAGTTAGAACTTGTTTCAATGATTTCAACATGGGTTCTCTGTACTGATAAATAGAACAAGGTTTGTGTGTCCAAACGATTTTATGTACACATCTGCAGCTCTTCTTCAATGGGAGTGATTGGATGTTTTATCTCCCACTTGCCTTGGGTGTTTTACTGGCTGATCTCAAACGCATGGTGTCACAATAACTTGAGACCCGGACATTTCACAAATTCAGTTAGGAAGGGGGTAGATTTTTAACTCCTGGTTACGACTAACTTTAGTGACTGGTCTTTCTAGAGCAAGTGGAGTGGCATTTTCCTGTAGTATTTTATGACTATACACTATAAACACGCCCTATTCAAAAGGAAAATAAACGAATCAGCATGTATTGTTAGGAACCCTGTTTTTTTGCGAAAAGAATTTTGCCCTAGTTTGTTTCAGTGCCTTACGTGCACATCTGCAATTCTGCTTCATGGTTATTGGCAGCGTGTCTATGTGAAGAGACGTATCTCATTTGACTGAATCAATTACAAAAACTTTCCTGCAACACCACACGTCTGTGATTTGCCGGTAGAATCTCAAGGGTCGTGAGAGTTAAAATATCCAATCGCTGACCACGAAGCAGAACTGCAGATGTGCACGTAAGGCACGGAATCAAAGTGAGGCAAAATTCTTTTCGCGAAAAACAAGGGTCTCTATTTATTGTATATAGTCATGAAAGTATTGAATAAAAAAATATGTGGAAACTTTTAACAAAAAAATATTATCTGAAAAGTGACAATTATAGACTATACTACTCATTACAAGGTGTACGGCCACTCAGGAGAGAGCTCGACTGCCATTGGTCGCGCTAGGAGCAGAGCTGCAGCCTACAAATACTGCCCAATTGTTTTCAGTTTCACTTTTACTTCACCTGAAGATGGGAGCAGATGTCAGCTCCCGGAACGCTGTGTAAAATCGGTTTTCAGAAATTAACTATGTTCTTTTGTGTTTTCTTCGTTGTGTCGTACAGTATGTTGTCTGTGACATCATAGTTGTTATCGTATATTGTGTCCAATATTGTCTTCGTCCCAGTATTGCCTGTACTGTCTTAATTGTGGTGTTTTGAGTTTTACCGATCATTTTGTTTTGTATTTCAACTTTTATTTTTGGATGTTTATTTTCCTTTATTTGTTGTTGACTAATTCCTTATGGGATCTTTCATGTTCTGTTGTTTTGGTTTATGGGTAGCTAAACTAGACTTTTTTTTTTTCGTTTTTAATTAGTTTATTGGTTTTTTCCTTAGTCTCGTTCTAAGATTCCTGGGACGACGTAATATTTTAATAGCGTATATGTCCACAATGGTACAGTACCTTACTGTGGAGCAAATTGTTAAACACGCGAAATTTACGGATCTCTAACAATAACCTTATTCTTATTGGTTCAGTCACATGAAAGACGTGTCTGAACAAAGACACAAGCCAATAAACACGAAGCAGAACTGCCCATGTATGCGTGAGGCATTGAAACAAAGTGGCACAACAATATTTTTGCGATACTCTTGTAACTCTACAGGTAGGCTTGCCTACACGCCAGTAAACCCAAGGAATTTTCCGGTCTGTAGTTATTTGGGCCTGTGAACTTTTCTAAAATTCATCACTTTACACATATTCGAGCACAAAATGTAATTTTAAAGGCAACATACTTTGATGGTTGTGATTTCATTTACACGTGGGGCCACTTTACGAGAGAGTGGTCACATTCAACCTTGGAATATTTAGTTATTGATTGGCAAAAAGTGTTTCCCGCCACAGCCCAGGAAACTGTAACCCAATGGGAGACGTTAAACGAGCTTACAGCAGCTTGCAGCATAGTCTGCTGCTAGAAAATAACGAGTGCTCATTTCATCAACTCCATTGATCTGTAAAGCTTATTTTCTCGCCGCCGTAATGGGCGAATATTGGTGTTTAAGCCTTTTTTTTTGGTGCGGAATCTTAAAAACTTATAGCCGGCCTCCATGGAGTAGTCGGTTAGGCGCAGGTCTACAATACGGAGGGCCTGGGTTCGAATCCCGGCTGTGGTATGGATAGTTAAACTGCGTCTCCGTATGAGGCACGAGCGCTAAGGGTGCCGCGGCCGGCTTATGTAATGCTGTATCGCCTCTAAGAACAAACTACGCAACTGGCATGCAGAGCTTCAAAGTTATTCAAAATTCCTATTGGATTTAAAGCGGTGACCACATATTCAATTTATAAAAAGTATGGTTCGAATTCCAGTGCCTATTTCTATAATTGTGTGTTTAGAATCAAATTGAAATTCCCATAGATACGGCAGTCTGAAAAAGACGTTTTCAGCCATTTTGAGAGGCATGAAGTTCGTGTTTCCAATAAACGGTCAAAACTTTTAAACTGATAGAAACATAGTTTGAAGTGTGTGTTCTTTTCGTAGATGTACAAACGTAAAGCACTTTAAGATGTTTATTCAGAAGATGAATAATTTCAACTCGCTGTAATTGTTTCAAGCGCAGGGGATAGAAACTTTAAGATCTCGTTGTTAAAGGACCGTAAAACTCTCTCGCATTACCTTAAACACTTACAGGCATGTACCATACATTTTTAACATTAATATTATTCCATAAAATAATATAATCCCTGAATGTCTTACAGAAGCGTTCTATCGTCAAGATGACTGCGTGCCATCGCAGTGACTTTCGCACAGAGGTTAGAATAAGACGTAATGAGAGAGAGAGTTGTGTATGTGTGTGTTACTATTGCCGCTCTGGCGTGCTTCTATAGGCCTAGAACGCGCAAGATACGTCCACCCAGGATGCAACTTAACGTTAAACAACTTTGACTTAGTGTTTTTTACCATATGTAATATTAGCTTTGTTCGGGAATTAAGTGCACAAACTTTAGGCATAGTTTCTTAGAGTGTTTTAGAATGGTCAGACCATTCGACTTCCACCAAGGCGATTCGGGTTCAATTCCCGGCGGGGTCGGTCTCCGGATTTTCGCATGTGGGAATCGTGCCGGACGATGTCGTCGGTAGGCGGGTTTTCTCGGGGATCTCCCGTTTTCCCCGGCCCTTTCATTACGGTACTGCTCCATTCTCACCTGATGTCACACTTCAACAGCGCTAAAGACCTCGCTGGTAAGCACTGACCAAAATCTCTCACTCACTCATCACGGGCAGATCTGTAGCTGGGCGACAACAGAACGGCCCGCTTGAATACGCGTGGACCTGACAATATTCGGTAGCCGGGCTTGAGTAACAGCAATTGCACTGATAGCAAGTGTTTGTGAAACAGTCAATTGCATGGCCATCTTCCATGGAGGAACATGACGTAAGTGCTGAGTGTAGCACGGTTACATGCGACTGACTCTTTACTCATTGTCGAACCATGTTGTTTTCTCAGGCGTTTTGCGCCGCAAATAAATGCCATGAACATTCGTAGTATAATCTAACTGCTAAGGGCGTTTGCATTACGCTTGTTCCGGAAGAAACTATAAATCTAAATACGACTTCCTAGCTGCAACACAGATTAGAATGCGGCTGAGTTTTCTTGCATGAACCATTAGACATTTTTGCTTAAAATCATACAGACATTTTCGGGAAATTCTTTTTCATAACATATTTCAATAATATTCTTTATGTTAAAATTAGATGCAATTTTTGAAAACCAGTTTTATATATTACATTTATATTTTATTTGATATAATGGAAGAAGTGTGATTCTGAAAGAAGAATTTCTAAGGAAAAAAAATATTTATATCACAAAACGGTTTTTTTATTTGTGTAGCAGGCATACTTAACAGCCTCTATAATTTTTTTTGGTGCAAACAAAACATTAATATGTATGGCGTTCGTTTGGGCATGGAATATTAATAGCGACGAATCTCTTTTCCTAGCCATAAAAGAACCTGTGGCCAGAGTACGAACATTGCACATCGCAAGTTTTGTTTCGTTGACAAGCTATTTTCTCTGTGTTCACCGCATTCGGAACTGGGCTGAGCATGAAAGCTTCGTAGTTCGCTACCGCACTGCAGTTTCCCGAATCTGATGACGTATAGCGGTAGCGAACGCAAATCTTGAGTACGTATGTTTGTCGCATACTGTGGACACCGCTTCTACATCGCGGTATCCCACACGAGGAAAATGGCTGGTGATACAAAATACGTTAGCAGCAAACAATTACTTGAAAAAACAATACAATTCTATATTTGTGGAACAGTTAACGTTGTTTGAGTCCAAATAAGTACAAAAAAATTACTGAGCGCAGGGGTGTACAAGATCAATATTTCAGATGTTAAGGCCATGATCTTTCATTTATTTCAAATAATTGTAAATAACTTAAAAACTTTTTAACCAAATACTTTGAAAATATTTGAGACGTCATACGATACACAATTTTGCCACAGCGGTTTTTTTTTTAATAATGTACCGTATGCTAGGAAAAAACTATTTTGCTTAATTTTTGCTTATTTTGACAACAAAATATGTAATATTTCAGGTTCAAAAATCTAAAATAACCGTTTGATTTAGACAAACGATGATATACAAGTGTTAAAACTGTAAGAATGAATTTTTGATACATGTATTAATTTGCGTCGAAAGAAATATTTTCGAAACCACTGTAAAACTAAATAAAATATAATACTCTACTGTAATATGACACTAAATACATTCACATTACAAACGTAACGGTAGTTTTGAGGCTATATTTAAATTCGTCCGTTGTAATTTATGATTCCAGTATAGTTTACACTACAGCCTTTAATAGCATACAGCAACAGAACATACAAATAAATGTATATGTACAAAATTAACACTATTCACTAAACCCGGAGGGGTAAGACCCTTCCCATCCTGTTATTAGGGAGGGGGGGGGGGCGCCCCTCTTGCCCTCTTCCCCGTAATCGGCGCCTATGCGGCAAAGACTTTCCAGAACCGGGACTGCGAACTTTCGCGACATTTCGCTTCTGGGTGCTCGGTTGTTCTGTGACCTAGTCAACATTGTGCGAATCAGCCCTCGCACCGGCTGCGATAGGAAGCATTCATCGCTATCAGGCAGCTGTCATCCGCGTGGCGGGTTTGTTTATCTATGGGTTGTATGACCTCCTTTCCTAACACACAGTTTCCTTCGGCTGCATATTAGCCTGCCTTGTTCCCCGCATGGTGTGTGATCCCCTGTTCCCCTCCGCTGCCGGTATCCCAGCTAGCCCACAGCTGTAGCAGTTCTTGGCTTACTCTCGATAACATCCTTGCTTGTATACCCGACTCTCTTACCCTCAGCGCTTGTACGTTGCAAGCTCTTCAGAATCGTAACTTGGAATATTTCATAGCTATATCTAAGGCCGCCGATTTTTGGTGACAATAATTTCGTTGCTGTTCTGCTTCATTGTTGTTTGCAGCGTGTATTTGTATAGATGTGTCTCCCGTTTCACTGAGCCAATCAGAATACGATTACTGCAACACCAAACGTCTGTGATTAGCGGGTAGAAAATACCCCGAGATTTAAAAACATCTACTTAGATACCACGAAGATGTGCACATAAGGATTTGAAATAAATTTGTATAAAATTATTTTCATAAAAAATAAGTAGCTCTATTTTACCAAATTATTTACAACATTTTTCGTAGTAACTCGTTAACGAAAAAATACTAAGGGCTGCTATCACCACAATCGTTTAGTATGGCAATTGGAGTTGAAAGTCTAGATAACTGAAATTTCCCGTTTGTCTCTGTGTTCTATATGTTCCTTTCGTAGATTTGGGGCAGAAAAAATAATAAAATGGGCATTTTCACAGTCACTTCACAAGCGGAAAAATTTCGTTGCAGGACGTTTGAATCACCAGGTAGACTCGCAATACTAATTTGTCTGAGTGCATTTTCAGATGTTACTGTTGCTGCTGAACATCGTAAAAGGCGAGAAGACGGTTGAGAGGAAGCTTTAGTTGAGTTAAACAAACTCTTTGTTAGCAGAACCAAATAGTTTGTTTGTGTATAGCTACATAAAATTGATTTGTTGTTGAAATTAAATTAGGCGTTTTTTTTTTTTATTCTTATTTCGTTCCCCAAAGATGTTACATTTGGTGGGTATAACTAAATATATGTTTGTTCGTGCATAGATTTTTGAGCTGGACCGCAAACGAAAATACGCGATAGCACCGAGAATTTGACCTTGGACCTATTGCTGTTAGAACCACGGCCAGTCTAAGCTTTGATGATTAGAGGATATGTGTCTTGTAAAATGTACGGCATTTTTGTTGCTTAAAATATAATTTTTTACGTTTTTATTTTCCATTTTTTGTATAAATTGTTTTATCGGGATTGTTTGTACACTGAAAGAAAATTATTGTTGTAGGAACCATTATTCTGTAAAATAGGGACAACTGCTCTGTTTCGTTGTCGTTACTATCTGCTTTGTTCCTATAACAATCTGTTCTGTAGAAGTAACAATATTATCTGTAAAAGAAAGACGCTGTTTCCTCCTTTTACATAACAGATTGCCACATCTACAGGGCAGATTGTTATAGGAACAATGCACATGGTAACGACTACCGAACTGGGATGTCCTTACAACAATACTTTTCTTTCAGTGTACTTAAACGCAGCATAATTAAATACACTGAGGCCTAATATTATAGCAATAACGCTAATTGTCGAATAAATTGCCAAATAATTTTCGAAGTGTGGTTACGAAAACTACGGAGTCCACAAATATAAAGGTTTTGTTGGAGCAATAAAATGCACGCTTGTGTACTTCCAAACAAATTATTACAGTCCGCGCGGCAGCTCTGAGTCCCTGGCGTGTATGTATTTTTCTTCGTAAACGTAATGTACGCTACAGTAACACAGTACAGTATCAAACACGTGCTAACTTACGATGTTACTACGGCTAGCATGTACGTCGCATGCTACTGGGGCTCGTTGCGTTATTTATATATTTACGCCAGGGACCCAGAGCTGGCACGCGGACTGCACATTGGCTTCAGCCAAATATTTTATTGTCAGGAGTAAGAAACTTCTCCACCAATGTACGTTTTCTATTGGGTTACCAAAATGAGGTTTGTTGCGTTTGGTATTTTGTGCTGCTAACCAATTATTTTGTTAGCTCAAATAAATAATTATTTATTCTTATCAAAACAAGTATTTCGTAACACATATTTTTCAATGTAGACTGAAAATAAGTTCAGT
Organism: Medauroidea extradentata; assembly: GCA_003012365.1. Taxonomy (NCBI): domain Eukaryota; kingdom Metazoa; phylum Arthropoda; class Insecta; order Phasmatodea; family Phasmatidae; genus Medauroidea; species Medauroidea extradentata. Next base: position 22,614 of record PNEQ01024907.1, on the reverse strand, counting down.
TCTTTTAGAGCAACTCCTGTTGCAAGAATGGATACAGGATAGTAATTATAGACTTACATGCATTTAGCCAACGATTCTTTGTGATACTCTGTGTCTACTGTTATATATTCAAACGCTTAGTTTTACATCAGTGATGAATAGTGACCTGAAAATATTCGTGTTTTCTTTTTCTCGCAAACTAAAATTAAAATATCTGTAATTCCGTGTCACTTTACGGTGTTGGTTCTTGACTACTCTGACACTTTCTGGAAGTCGCTGAGCCAATAATAAATAAGCAACTAAATGTACATCCTGTCATGTGGTATCTGTGCGACAGCGAACAGCCAATGAAAAGTGCCGTTTGCTTGAGGACACATATATGCTTGAAGGCTAGCCTACGGGTCAGCATATTCTCCGAATGTTTTCGGTCTCTAGCGACGGAGGAAATGAGATTCATGGGCTTTGCATGGTCCATCCCACATTTTCCGAAATATCTCGAAAATATTCCGCAAACATAAACTATCCTTTATCTGTGGTGAGCAGTTTTTACTACGGGTCAGTCCCAAAACCAGAAAAGGTTAGGTTTGTCAAAATGCAGAAACTATAAGATAAGCATTTTTGTGTGACGTGAATGACGTAAGATGTGATAAATACAAGTTACTCAGTACATAATATACAAATATAAAAAAAATTTGCAATTCCGTGCATTCTTATTAACTAAATAATTTCAAAGTTTGAGGATGATTAGTATTTTTAATGGACGACCAAAATTTAAACGCGATTAACAAAACAACGCAATCTAATATAATGTGTTCACAACATCCTGCCAGACAATTTTCGTATCGTATCCTCTCGTCCAAAATCGCCTGTCTGAGGCTGAATAATTTATTTACCGTTCACGATAATGTAAGGATATTTTAATAGCCGGAAAAAGTTTTTATATTATGTTCGTTGATATCTTCCCGCTACTTGTTTAAATTAACAATGCTATGCATTAAAAATAAAATGTAGACTACATATTATACAGTTCATATATTTCAACTAGAGCCACGGGTTTACTCCGAAATTATTTTTGCTTAATTTTTTTCAGTGCATTACGTTCACTTTGGCAGCTGTGCTTCGTGGTTATTGTCACAGTGCCTATGTTCAGACACATCTCTCATTCGACGACACCAATTACAATAAGGCTATTGTGACACCATACGTATGTGATTTACCAGTAGGACCCCAAGACAAATAAGCGTATCCAGAGTTACAGATGTTCACAAAATCGTGGTTCAACTTTTAACAGTTGAAACCTGATGGTGCAATGAAATATATTTATTAGTAGTAAATGAGCGTTTGGAGTGCCTTAAGGCCCACCTCGAAGCCACGGCGGGAGCAAGCCTAGGGTTTTACAGGTTAAATGATTTTCCACCTGTATCAGTAACGGTTGAAGTTACATATGGACGACATTTAGCAGAAAAGAACCAATACACAAATTAATCAATTTTGAGGTAATCTTACAACGAAGAAGAAGGTCAGAAGTAGGCTACGTCTTAGAAAATGAAGATGTACTAAATCACAACATTTGACGAAAAATAAAAGCCCGGGAAAATTTGTTAATTCAAGGCTTAGATACACATATAAAACTATGACCTTGGATATTTCAGTTCCAGTTAACTACGGGTTGGTTCCTTTCTGCTTAACGCCGTCCGTATATGCCACCAATGACTTTTTAGTTCGTCACTGTTCTGCGTAAATTGCATTGGATCGTTTAGGAGTTTACTTCAATACCCTGAAAATTGTGGGCCAAAAAGCAATTTTACACACAAAAAACAAGTGAAAATGGCTATTCGTAACTTATTTTATTAAATTTAATTACGTGGCTATATTCTCCTTTTCTCGGCGCAGAAAATGGTTTTCGTCCGAAAGCAATATCACAAAAGGTGACCGAGTGCCATCGAAAATAATTTAACATGTAAAACCCTATTCTTTCTCCGCCAGGGCTTCGAAGTAGACAGCGCCCTTAAAAAGTACACTTTGTCGTAAATAAGCTGTAAGATTTAACGCATTTGTGAAGTGTTTTTATACTACAATGAGAGGACGTGTTACGCTAGGCGATACAGTTATTTCAATCTTCCTTTCGCTGTTGGTTATTGTAAGCCAACGTCGCTCGTGCAGAAAAAGAACGGACGGAATTGCCGCGAGCGTTTTACAGGCAGGAAGTGTAATCAGACGTTATGTTTTCCTCTAACAGTTGAGGCTGATAGCAAGGCAAATGTAAAACCAACGCTCGCACATACTTCAGGCTTGTCGCGGACGGAAATTGTACTGGACGACTGTCTTCGCTTGTAGAGATAACACTCTCCAGCAGCTGTTAGTATCCGCCAGTCTTTTGCAACAACGCATTTCGATCGTATGCTAATTACTACATACTTTAATAGTGGAAGGAGTTATGGAGTTACAGATATACATACCTCTTGACATTGGAATTTGTAACCACACTAAACATTTATTTATTTATTTTAAGTTGGGCATCTAAATGTCAATTTGATGTCTTAAACAGAATTTAAATGTTTTCAGTCTAATGCATTTGTATTTTGGTCAGCCAGCTCATTGCTCTCAAAACTCTTGTACATTATTCGAGTTTTGGATCATAAAGTTCAAAACCTTCAAAAAATCGTAAACTAGGTATATATAACTTATTAGATCTGAAACAGCTTCTTGATCTCATTGCGGTGTACATTTTAATAAAACTTCCAGAAATAACAAATAAATTTTACTTTCAGTTCTTCAAACTTTTTACTCATATTTTTTTGTCATTGCCAACCATATAATAGGACTTTATTATCAACAAATATGTTTACAATTTAGCAATACCAAGAGAACATAACAAAGTTCAGTGGACTGACACATAACAATACACAATAAAAAAAATTAAGCTTTCAATAGAGGTCAGAGTCACGTAAATAATGCATAATAATTTAGCAAGCTGGTTCTGAAGACACATACACAAACACTTGGGGCATTAAATAAATTAAACAAAATTAATACACATCCATTACTGTGACATAATATTTGAAACCATTTCAGTAATAGCTATACGTATTACAATACAAAATTATAACAGTAGAGGCTGGAGAATGCGTGTATTCAGCTGGCAGCAGCATATATTACTCAGTACTGTACACACACTGATCACAGTCGAGTGTCCGTAGGCTTCTAATCGTTCACATGGATTGTACTGTTAGCACCACAATTTATTTCCTTGTTCAAGGATATTTTGCACCGAACAATTCGTAATTTTATAGTTGTACCAAATACTGTTTATCTCTTACATATACATTAATAGTAATTTCCCACAAATAAAATATTTTTTGGTTCTAGAGTTTTCGCATAAACGCATGTCAAAGTAGCGACTTGACTATTTTCGCTACTTACACAGTAAAAACTATTCAAACGTTACGAATAAAATAATTTAGACCGTAAATGTATTGTGTTACATAATAATGACACATTATGTCGCACATAACTTAATTTTTTTAAATACAGGTACTCAAAATATATGCAAATATTTGGGTATATCCCAAGAATTTTTTTTAATACAAACAATTTTAACATGAAATTATAAAGGTGTTTTCTGTAGCTTAAATAATTAATGGTTATCCTCCATACTCACATAATGTTAGGGGGACGTCATTTCAGGTTTTCCTTAAGGGGGGGGAGGGCAAGGTTTTTTTCGGCGACAGTGACCTTGTTGTATCTTATTTATTAATTAAGCATGTTTAAATTGGAAACTTTAATAATCAAACTTTAGTTTTATGTGCTTAAGTTAGCACTTTTTAAATAACAAAATACAAAAGATATATTTTATACACTAAAATTCTAAATCCAGGGGGGGGGGGCATTTAATTCCCTGCCCCCACCTAAATGACGCCACTGTCGTGTTACCCCTCACTGCGCTAAAGACCTAGATGTCAAGTGCTGACCAAAATATCTTCTACTTGTTATTGCATATCCCTAATGATACATAGAGGCAATGATTTTTGGTGAAAAGAATATTGCAACATTTTGTTTCAGTGCCTCGCGTGCACATCTGCAGCTCTGGTACATGGTAAGTGATTGGCTGGTTTTAACTCTCAACATATTTGGGATCCACCCGCAAGTCACAGAAGAGTGGTGTCGTATTGACGTTTTTCTCATTGGCTCAGTCAAATGAGTGACGCCTCTACAAGAATGCTCGCTGACAATAACTACGTACCAGAGCTGCAGATGTGAAAGTGAGGCATTGAAACAAAATGTTGCATATTTCTTTTCACTGAAAATCGTTGCCTCTATAATGATGCAGAATTCATTTTACCAAAAATCACTGGCTCTAATAATAACTGATTTTCGGGAGAGCGTTAAGAATGACCGGTAAAATTCGTGTTATTTGCGACAGACTAGACTTCACCACACTGTAGATACTTGAGCATTATTTGTGAGGCCACGAACCTGTATGTGATTTACGCGTGTTAACAGCTCCGCATGAGGTTTGTCACTATATCGTAAAATTTTTCGTTATTGGTCAGATGCATTCCACGTCTTTGTCGGCCCATAAGTAGGGACCTTGTTTTTGGTGAAAATATTTTTTGCATCAGTGCCTCGTGTGAACATCTGCGGCTCTGTTTCATGGTCAGTAATTGGCTGAATTTAACTCTCACGCGGTCTACAGTAATTGTCATCGCCATGTTTTCATTTTTTATTTGTACCAGGTATATATATATTTTTTTTGACACAAAATGTGACCAAATTTTGCTGTTATAAGATTTTTTATCACTCATAGTTTTCTCGTAATGGCTTGTTAAATTCAAAATTTGCACGTTTCCGTTTTAAGGACTACACTTAAACCAACTGACATACCAAATTAAAAAAAAAATCATAGAGGATATAGACGTCGCAGGCTACAATGTCACGTGCATAATAACAAAGAATAAAAACAGTTTCAATTTAAATAAAATGCTGCAATTTAAATTTAAAAACGTTATATTTAAAAAAATACAAACATATTTTATTTTGTGATTTAAATATAGCTGAACTTGTAGCCGGTAACATCGTTATTTACTGTGATTTTTTTTTTTTTCAGTGTCGTCCTTAAAACAGAAACCTGCAAATTTTGGCTTTTAACGAGCCATTACGCGAAAACTATGAGAGATAAAAAAAACAGCAAAATTTAGTCCCATTTTGTGTCTAAAACAAGGAAAAAAATATCTGGCAAAATATAACAATAAAAACATGGTGATGAAAATTGCGGTCGATAATCGTGCCCTTAACGTTATACTTAGAGACAAGAGTATTTCGCGTATTAATCTGGTAGCAGTCTAGACTTCTCAGTCCTATACACGCTCTGGCCAAAGTCGAATATCCATTGGCTCCTAACCGTACAAGTGAGTAGCCCCACGAATTATTTTATTATTTACTATTGGCTTACAACCTCCAAAGGTGTGTCAAAACAGCTGTCTAATCACGGAAGTTACAGTGATATACAGGTTATTGGCGTTAAACCTGACTTGCAATTAATACGCGAAATATCGTGGCTATATATATATATATATATATATATATATATATATATATATATATATATATATATATATATATATATATTGCAAATTACGGACGTACGTCATTCGCAGTTACCTTATTCTGATTGGTAGGGTCTAATGAGAAACTTTTTTACACAAACACACTCAACCGATATCAAAGAAGCAGAACTACAGAGGTAGAACTAAAGCTTTCGAACAACTTGGCGAAGAAATATTTTCGCATTAATCAGGTGTGTCTACCAATAAGTATAGGGAAAGGAAAAAAAATCACGATTTCAACGACTTGTATACTAGAATGCACTGTGCTGTGTATAATCAAGCCCCATTAACTGCTACTCACTGGAACAGCAGACAACGAACGAATAGGCCTATACATTATTTCAGTCTGCAAAGAACAGTGCATTCTGACATGCAGGTCATTAAAAAAGTCAAGATTTATTTTCCCTACCAATAATGACGTCGAACAAGCCTACAGCCATTCGGAGCCTAGTCTGTTAGCAGAAAATAACGTGAATTTTTATGTATATTTATCTTTAGGTGAATTTTGTTATATATTGCCGTTAATAGCGTATAGTTTCGGAAATATTTTACTACTGAACTGTTTTAGCACTTTTTTCAGGATGGAACTATAACAATTCGTGTGTGTGTGTGTGTGTGTGTGTGTGTAGGTGTGTGTGTCTGTGTCTTCCCTACGGACTCCAAAACGGCTGGAGCGATTTTGATGAAATTTTCAGGCGATCTCCAGATTAGCCCACCGGGTGATCCTGTGTTGTTTGGTAGCGATTAGATAAACATATATATTTTTTTCCTTTTTTTTCAATTTTGTGTCATGATTAATTAATAATTACATGAATTAAAAATAACTAATAATTAGGGCCACGATTTTGTCGCGTAAAGATTTATGCCCCACTTTGTTTCAGTGACTCACGTGCACATCGGCAGTTCTGTTTCAAGGTTATTGGCAGCGTGTCTTTGTTCAGACACGTTTCTCATTTGACTGTACCAATCAGAATAAGATTATTGTGACTCTGTACGTCTATTATTTGCCAAGGCCAGTGAGAGTAAAATCATCCAATCACAGACGATATAGCAGAGCTGCAG